>JAODAL010057231.1:0-22805 GCA_025379985.1 Phyllomedusa bahiana
AACATCCAAAGATTAATAAACCAGGAAGGGGGCAAAAAAAATTTCACACCACTGAACTGCGGTATACTGTCATTCTAGCAATCTCCTAGTATACCCTGCCTCTGGCCACAAGCATATGGGACAGGTAGGTAGCCTTCAGTTGAGTAAACCATACATCCTGCAGAAGTTTCTATGAATGTAAAATACTGAACAGAACATTGTAAAGGAGACAAAACTTACAGGAAAGCAAAGAGTTAAATGTGCAAAGTGTCAGGAAAACTATGTGCCCTTCTCATCCAACTACAGTGTAACAGGTAAATAGTGTATTCCCCTCACCTGCTTCTAAGAGATGTGCGGCAGGGAAGACCTCTGTGAAATCTTGGCACTAGCATAATATCTGATAGACTTCTACCCCTCAGCTACACAGCTGGACTTCAAGTGACTCCCAGTACTGTATCCTCCAGCATGGCCATCCCCAGTGACGAATATCTCAGCTGCTCCTCTCGGATGTAGAAGGTACCTGGGGGCTTTTACCACATGGCCAGGGTGCTGAGGCTGCTCCAGGACACCAGCCCAGAGAAGAGAAAGAGCTGGATAGCATGCCACATCTCAAGGACACAAACAGCTGTGCCACAGCGCCCGAGTCCCTCCTGACAGCACCTGGGACAGGAACCAACTTAGGAAAAAGAAAATGCTGCCCAGACCCTCTCTAGCCCCCTGCCAAGCACCTAATAGCACAGACACAAACTGTACACACACATATATGCTACAAACCCACATGCTATATACAAACAGATGCTATATACACATACATGTTATAAACACACTCACTATCTACAGACAATTTGTATATACACATACAGTTGAAACCAGAACTTTATATACACTATATAAAAATACACATATACATGTTTTTCTCACTATCTGACATGAAATCAGAATAAACCTTACCCGTTTTAGGTTAAAGGATTAACAAAATTATTTATATTTCCCTAATGCCAGAATAATGATAGAGAGAGAATTTTTAAGGCATTTTATTACTTTATTACAAAGTCAAAAGCTTACATACATTTCATTAGTACTTCTAAAAGAAAAACAGGTATGTGAAAGCTAAAATTCTTGTTGTTTGGGGGTGATCTTATTTTATGCAATACAATGCTACTTAATTATTTAGAAATCATACAATGTGACTTAGGTTTATTGACAACATTTTTAATTAGACACACCTGTCAATGTTTTTTTAATGCACACAAGAAGCACACTGCTTCTGTGTGTAACATCGTGGGAAAGTCTAAAGAAATCAGCAAAGATATCAGGAAGAGAATTGTGGACTTGCACAAATCTGGATCATCCTTCGGTGCAATTTCCAGATACCTTAAAGTGCCTTGTTCATCTGTACAAACAATTACACACAAGTACAAGCAAGATGGGAATATCCAGCCATCATATCAATTAGGAAGGAGACGGGTTCTGTGTCTAAAGAGATAAAACAGCTTTGGCCCAAACCCATTGCATTTTCAAAACAAAAAACAAAAGAAAAAGCCCCTATAAAGATGCTGCAGAAGCGGGGTAAATTATGTCATTATCCACAGAAAAACCCGAGTATAGTTTTTAACTGGGCTAAAAAAGGCCCATTCTGCCAGGAAGTAGTTTTTTACCCCAAAAAGAAAACATTTTTAAAAAAGCCAGTTTAATTTTGGGCCCAAAATTTTGCAAACAAAAAAGACCTTCCCAATTTTTGGAGAAATTTTTGGGGGGCCCAGTGGTTGCCCGAAAACTAAAAAATTCAACTTTTTGGGCCCAAATAATGAAAAATTTTTACATTTGGGAGGAAAAAGGGGGGAAGGTTGGGAAAGCCTAAGAACACCCCCCCAAAACTGTGAAAAACAGGGTAACGGCTTTAATTTTGTGGGTTTGGGTTTTGCTGAGGGGGAAACTGGGCATTCCCAAAAATTTGGTATAAAGGGGGAAACGAAGATTATGGGGTTTTAATACTGCAGCAATTTTCTAAAGGGAAAATCAGCCGGGAAAATTTTAAAAGTTGGGGGGGGAAAATGGGTCTTCCAAAGGAAAATTGACTTGTGATACTAAAAAAAGGGTTTTAAAAAGTGGTTTCATTATTCTAAAATTTTGGGGCAAAATAAAAATTAATTTTTTGAAATTTTACAAATTTGGGCCTAAAACGGGTACAGTTTATTTCAACATGTTGATAGTGACAAAAACATGCATATGTGCCTTTTTATTTTACTGCTTTGTAAATTTTGGGTTTTTAAAATTGTGTAGATAGATAGAATGATAGATAGATAGATAAAATAGATAGATAGATAGATAGATAGATGGGTAGATAGTTTGATAGATAGTTTAAGATTAGATTAGATAGAAAATTAAGATAGTTAGATAAGATAGATAAAAAGTTTAGATAATAGATGGATAGATGGAAAGGCCCATCAGCGGTTTAACAAAGCAGTTTCTACTCTAAAAGGGCCCTTCCCCCTTTGATAACCCAAAAAAGCTGAAGTTAAATTGTGCTCAGCTTCATATAAGGGTTTTGTTTTTAAAAATAGACATACGAGTGCTCCCCCCTTTTGGTTTGCGAGGTTACAGGGGTGGGGTTCAGCCGGGTTAAAGTTTTTAAATACCTCCCAATCCCCAAATTCATAAAATTTTGGGATCTGCATGCTGTCGCCCGATGGAAGCCTCTTTTTAAAGATGAAGCACAAGAAAGCCCGCAGCAATTTGTGAAGACAAAGGTTTGTGTGGCGCTGAAAACCGGTGGGGGAGTTTCAAAGACGTGTATTTTGCCTACATTTAAAGCAGGGTTTTGGTGGGGGGGTGTTTGATTTGGGGCTGCAGGGTTTTCCCTCCCGGGGGGTCGAGAGCTAAAATTTTCTTTGGGAGGGGAACCTTTGAATGCAAAAAGGTATTGTGAAGCCAGAGAATGACCCCCCCCCTTCCCTTTAGAAACTGGGCCAAGGGCAGTTTTCCAACATGTAAGGACCTCAAAACCCCTTTTCCAAGAAAAACCAAATTCCCTTGCAAAAAAAATGGGGGGGGGAGTAGGGGGAAACTGGCCAAAAATTTTCCCCGACCTAAACCAAAACATGGGTTTACATAGTTTGTCAGGCCGGAAAAAAAAACAAAAGTCCACCCATTTTCGAAACGTTTTTTAAAGGGTTTGGTTGCTAAATTTGTTAAAGTGTTGACCCAAAAGGAAGGAAAAAAACCCCATGTTTGGGTAGAAAGCCAATTGACCCATTTTAGGGAAAAATTTTTCCCTTTCCCTAAATTCCCTTTTTGGGCAATGGGAATAAACCCCTTTGGATAAAACGACCCCCCTCTAGAATCCTGTCCCCTTTAACTTGATAAATTATGCCCTAAAATTTTGTACCCAGACCTTCTTCGGAACCCTGTCCTTTAACTTTTTAATGTTATCACCTCCAGAAAAAATTGTATACAACCCCTTTTCTTAAACTCTTTAGGAATTAAACCCATGACAATTTTCTTGGCAGAGGGGTTTCCCCAGTTCCCCGCTTTTAAAAACAGAAAAGGGTTTTCCCTTTCTATGTTTATTTTGAATCTTTTTTTCCCTCAAAGACGTAGGGGGTCCCCCCCCTTTTTTCTGGGATTACTTTTCGGGGTTTTAAAAATTTCATCTTTAGCGGGGATCTTATTTTGGGCCCCCTTAATATTTTTAAACATATTTTTTTATGTCCCCCGAAGCCGTCTTTTCTTAAAACTAAAAAAACCCAAAAACCTTGAAAATTTTTGGAAAATTGCAGTCCCCCAAGCCTTTTTTAAATTTTTTTTGCCCGCCTTTGTCCCGGTTCAAGCTCTAAATATGTTTTCCTGTTAAAGGGGCCCAAAAAAACTGTAAACAATTTCCCCATGTTGGGTTCAAAAACCAGTGATTGGGTTTTAGGGGGAAAAATAATTTTTCCAAATTCTTTGTGATCTATCCCCCTTTTAATACCCCATGTTTCCCTTTTTGGCCTTGGCAGTGCTGTCTGACAGGGCTGCTACGAAAGTTTACCCCATTTAGGATTCCCAAGTCTTTCCCCAAACCCACTTTTAAAAGTTTTTTTTCCATTTTAAAAATTAACCCCTTTTTGGATTTTTTTTCCCCCCAGGCCCCATAAACTTGATTTACCCCGCCCCTTAAAATTTCATCTCCCCTTCTCTGCCCAGGCCCCCAAACCTATCTGACCCCTTTTTTTTAACAAATTATCCTCCATTGTTGGTTTTCCTTTACGGGAGCTTTGTATCTTCTGCAAAGACGATTTCTACTGTTCCCCAAACCCCTGTTTTAAGATCATTTCTAAAAATTTTAAAAGGGGGGGAAGGGGGCCCAAAATACTGGGGCCCTGGGGTTTTAACCCCTATTTAACGGGGATCCAGTCTGAGTTTTGCCCGTTAATTACCCCCCCTTTTTTTTTCTACCCAGTGAGCCACTTACCCATTTCCCACACATTTTCCTCAGCCCAGCATTTCATTTTACTTCCCAAACCCTTTTTTGTGGACCCCGTACCCAAATGCTTTAAAAAAAATTCCAAAATTTATAGGGACATCCGGTGCCTCACCCCGTTTCAGTAGGGAAACCCAAAACCTCCTCATTAAAGTGATAAAATTTTGTTTAAAGGGCCCTTGACCCTTATAAACCCCATGCGGAAGGGGCCTTTATACATTTTTTTTCAGTGTTTTTATTTCCAGGTTTGCATCTCTGAAAAAACCCTTTTAAAACCCATTTTCCCTAAAAACAGGGTTTAAGCTTCCCGGCCCTTTTATTTTTCCCAAGGTTTCACTTTTTAAACCCCTTTTTGAATATTGGCCCCAAACTTTTGCTATGCTCCAACCCTTTTTGGGACTTTCCCTTTATTATACAGTCCAAAAATTTAATTAAAAAAATAGGGGCCTTTTTAAAACCACATTATTTTTAATCCCTTTGGACACGGGGGGGAGTATCCCGTCGGGTCTGGGGATTTGTTTTTTTTTAATTTTCCCTTTAAGGGCCCACTTTTTTCCTGGGTTAGACAAAAAAACATTTAAGGGGGAAATTTTCCCCTTTTCCCCTTTGCTCTAAACAGGAAGCTCATCCTCCTCGGAAAATAAGGGAAAAGGGAAATTTGGGTTTAATAGGTTTGCTTTTTTCTCATCGCCCCTTTTGGGTCTTCCCTCTGTATTTTTTAAAAAGGGCCAAAAATTTTTTTTTGTAATTTTTTTATATTTAGATGTTAAAAAAAAATTTTTGGGGGTTAGTTTTACTTTCTTTTGGCAATAAGTCTTTCTGTCTCCAGCTTTTGTTCCCTTTTTCCCTTTTTTTTACACCTTTATTTTCTTCCCCAAAATTTCTTTTGCGCCTCTTCACTGCCCCCCTGTTTAGTAGGGAAACACTTACCTTTTTTTTTTTTTTGCCTCCCTTTACATCTTGTTGATCCCATTGGGTTTTTTCCCGTTTTTAAATTTTTTTTTTTAACCCCTTTGGTATTACCCCCACAGTGGGCGCCTTTAAAATGTTTTTAAAAAATCTCCATTTTTTTTTGTTCTGTATTTTTAAACACCTTTTTCCCGTCAATTTCAGTTTGGTTTCCTCCTATGCAGGGTTTAAAAATTTGCCCTTCCTCCAATTCAGTTTTTTTGGCTCCCTGACAAAAAGCTTATTTAAGGATTAAAAGGAAGGGTTTTTTATATTATTTGGGCCCCTTTTCCTTTGTGCCCCCCCAACCTGGGAACCCTTTTTTTTTTGTCAGGGCTATTGTCAATTTTTAAGTTTTTGAAGGGCCTTTCCTTAGGGCGGTTCCGGGACCTTTGGAAAAGGGAAAAAATTTTCTTTAGTTATAGACAAAAACCCGTTTCCTTTGGGAGAGCTACAGGTTTTTAAAATTCCCAGGGTTTTTGTTGGGTAGTTAAAGTGCCAGAAAAAACAACATCTTTTGATTAGGCTTATCTAATTTTTCCTGGGAGCATATTTTTCTATGGGTTGTGTTATATTTTTGGGGGCCTATAGCCGACTGCTATTTGAATTTTATTATTTTTTATACCCCCTTGTTTTTTACCCCTAAAGATTTCCCCCCTGTTCACTACCTGTACCTATTTTATTCCCCCAGTGTTTGGGTTCAGACAGGGAAATTTTTCTTTGAGGCAGGAACCCCCTCCCCCTTCGGTGTTTTGGTCACTTTAAAAAAGGAAATGTAACCCTGCAAAATTAAAACCCCCCAGTCGTTGCCCTTCCGTCCGCCACGTCTCGGGTTTCCCCCCCGTCATATTTTTTTTTCTGCAATTGGGACTTCTAGTTTTTTTATTTTGTTTTTTCATTGAGCCTGTAGCCAAGGGCAGGAAAACAGCCCAAATTCTCCAAAAAAACCCAAAATTTCCCTTTTTTTTACACCAAATTTTGAGCCCCTTATTCACCCCTTTAATCTCCCTCTGCCTCTCTGGTGTGGCCCGTGGAACAGGTAATATTTCTGAAAATATTAACCTGGAGGTCCTTGCCTTGAGCTTTTTGCCTAAGTCCCTGAAATCATTTTTAAGGACACTTCACCTACCTCTAACTTTGTCATTGGTGCCAATATGCACCATGACATCTGGATTCTCACCAGCCCCACCCAGCAATCTGTCAGCCCGATCCGCGATATGTCGAACCCGGGCCCCAGGTAAACAACATACTGTTTGACGATCCCGGTTTTTGTGGCAGATTGCCCTGTCTGTGCCCCTTATAATGGAGTCCCCAACTCCTAGCACCTGTCTAGTCTGACCTGCACTCCTATTCCCCATCTTACTGGAGCAGACAGGGGTAGTGTCTTGCTGCAGCAATGCTATTTCTGAGCCGACATCCCCCTCATCCGCCAATCTTGCAAATTTGTTGGGGTGTGCCAGTTCAGGACTAGCCTCCCTGACACTCTTCCCTCTACCCTTCTTTCTGTTACCCAGCTAGCTGCCTCATGTTCTTGCATCTCCATGCTACCATCCTCCCCAGCATCTACACCTGCGAGTGATTGCTCAGTGAGCAGCAAACTCGCTTCCAAGTTGGTAATGGATCTCAGTGTTGCCACTTGCTCATTTACATCCAGGATACGGGCTTCTAAATGTGCAGTGTGCACCAGGGCCGGGACGAGTACAGCCCATGGCGCCCGGCCCCCTACCACCCCAACAAATGCCCCCCCCCCTCACACTAAATCCTCTCACACCCGATCCAGGTCCTGTCAAGAATTTTACTCAAAGTCCACCCAGATCCCGTCCATCTTCTAAGCATTCAATGCACTATTAAAATCAGCCCTGTCTAATTTGCTTTTTCAATTTCGATCCCCTCCGTTTGACATTGTATTTCCCCTAAATAACAGTCACCTAATAATCCACCGATACATGGAGCAAATCTACCAGATGAAGGATTGTTACTAAAAAACTCTTACAAAACCAAGACTCAAAACTATTACTACTTAAGAATCAAATAATCCTGCCAGACCCTGACCGAACACGACCCCCACAGGCTCTACAGACGTGTATTACGCCATACAATGACCATATAGTGGTAGATACTAGTTGTATGTAGATGCTCTTTACCGGCCGCGCGCTCCTCCAGCAGCTCCTCAGGCGCATGGCCTGTGACGCGCTGTGCGCCCGAGGAGAGGCAGCGTCGCGATGACATCACTTCATCGCGACGCTGCCAGCTGAGGCGCACGGGGTCGCGTCGGGTCCTCAGCGCTATGAGGACCCGGCAGCCCCGCTGTGTTGGCCCTGCGGCTTACCGGAGGATCCAGCAATCCTCCGGTGAGCAGGTCCGACACTGTCGGGCGAGCAGGGAAGCGCCGCTTCTGCTCTGCAGATGACGCCTCAAAGAGAATGCGAGGGCTTCGGCCATGGCAAGCGGCCTGGAGTTACCGCGAGGTTCGGGGCACATGCTGCGCCAGTTTAGGGAACTAGGCAGAGGGTAGGCGCCCCAGGCGATCGCACTACCTCTGCCCCTCCCTATGTCCCGCTCTGGTGTCACACTCTTGCACACAGTATGCCATCGAAACTGTTGCTCAAGGATGGCATACATTGCACAGGTTGTGCACTGGACAGCATTGTCAAACATGGAACTCATGGGGATGTTACAAAAAAAAAAAAAAAAGAAGATATACAGATACAAGTATGAAAAATCTGTATAATACTGCCCTTTCTAAAAGCCCCAAATCTAAAGTCCCCCAATATTAAGTCCCACACTTAAAACAAAACACTCGCACGCTCAGAATACTCGCTTACACCACTTATCTTATAACCCTTTGATCCAGCAGCAGCAACTCTCCTCTTAGAAGGCAAAAGGTGATCATCTGTGTGGCATCCTCAAATGGAAGGTGGAGTAGTGCAAGGTCTATAACTTCCAACAGCTCTGTGATGTCGTCATGGAGGAGTAGAAGAGAATTCCAGTGGCTGCAACCTGTGAAGATTTAGTGAACTCCAGCGCAGTGCAGGAAATGGTGGCCACACAAAATATTAACACTTTGGGCACAATTTGTTCATTTTCACTTAGGGGTATACTCATTTTTGTTGCCAGCAGTTTAGACATTGATGGCTGTATATTGAATTACATTGAGGGCATGCCAAATTTACACTGTTAGGCCTCGTTTACACGGCTTATTTGGGCACTGATTGGAGCCGTACTGCGTGCCGTATTTGCGCTGCAGTACGGCTCCAATCCGTCCCAGTAACTACGGTAATCCACAGTTCTCATAGAGAGCTGTGGATTCCGTCTCTTCTCCCCGCTCGCCGAATCTGCCGCGAGGGGAGAAAGTGACATGCACATTATCTACGGCGTGTACATGCCGTAAATAATGACAGTCTATGGGGTCAGCGAGGTGCCGGTCCCCCCACCCGCCCCGCTGTATGGCTGCCGGCGTAATTGTGGCGCGAAATCCGTCCCCGCAATTATGCCGGCAATAAGCCGTGTGAACGAGGCCTTATACAAGCTGTGTACTGGCTACTTTACAATGTATCAACATATCATATCTTCAGTTTTGTCCCATAAAAGATACCTATTTACAAAAATGTGTGGGGTGTACTCACTTTGTGCGATATTGTATATTTATGTAACACCACACTGTTTATACAGTAGCTATGGTCCCACAGCCTACATTACCATAAAGATTACCTTTACTTCATTACTTCATTCTGTCCTGTCGGCATAGATTCTTGCAAGAGTCAACACTAGCAAAAAACAGCTAGTAAGTGATTGATGTTAAAACAATAGCATGTGAGTTGCACAGAAGCAGCATGTGACCAGCATGTTATCTGTACACAGCACAGATTCTTAGTTTGGGTGGCTAGTGTGCAACATGTGTGAGGCATGCTTACAAAGTACAAGTGGATTTGAGGAGCTCAGACACTTTTTGCATGGGGATCCTGTGCAGTCAATGCCCATCCCTGATGGTAAATATACTGAAATTTTGGTTATCTAGATGAGAAATGGTAGTGGTTGCTAGGCAACCTGACCTAGAACTGCAACCTGAACTAAAAAGGTATATGACTATTACAGTAAACATGTCTATATTGAAAACTCAGTGGAACTTTATAGCTAAACATAACAAGACTGAATTTTTATCCTTACATTTTTATGCATCTAGGTTTTAAAGTGAATCTAATGTGACAAAATCCCATTATTTAATCAAATTTTATATAAAATGCTTTTTTTAAAAAAAAAAAAAAAGTTTTTGGATGTCACAATCGATATACCAAAATTTGCATGACCACACCCATGTTGATGGTGAAAGCCATGCCCCTTCAAAAAGCCACACCCCACTCCAGATAACTGTGTAACGGCTCTGGAAGAAAACTAGATTAGGGTTTTGGCGTCACCCAGCTTTCCTGGACTGTTGGATGGTCTATACAGCATCCAGGAGAGCTGAGGGATACCGCCAAACTGTGCCCCAATAAGTAGATATCTCAGTGCCCTATTTGAACCCTGTAGCCAGGTAGTAGCCTCCTGTAGCCAGGTTGCTGCCCCCTTCTAGCGAGGTTGCTGCCCCCAATAGCCAGGCAGTGCCCCCAGTAGCCAAGTAGCAGTCCCCACTAGCCAGGTAGTGCTTCTTATAACCAGGTAGCTGTCCCCACTAGCCAGGTAGTGCTTCTTATAGCCAGGGAGCTGTCCCCTTATAGCCAGGTAGTGCTTTTTATAGCCAGGGAGCTGTCCCCTTTTAGCCAGATAGTGCTTCTTATAGCCAGGTAGCTGTCCCCACTAGCCAGGTAGCTGACCCCTTATAGCCAGGTAGTGCTTCTTATAGCCAGGAAGATGTACCCTTATAGCGAGGTAGCTGTCCCACTAGCCAGGTAGTGCTTCTTTTAGCCAGGTAGTACTTCTTATACCCAGGGAGCTGTCCCCTTATAGCCAGGTAGTGCTTCTTATAGCCAGGGAGCTGTCCCCTTATAGCCAGGTAGTGCTTCTTACAGCCAGGGAGCTGTCCCCTTATAGCCAGGTAGTGCTTCTTATAGCTAGGGAGCTGTCCCCACTAGCCAGGTAGCTGACCCCTTATAGCCAGGTCGTGCTTCTTATAGCCAGGGATCTGTCCCCTTATAGCCAGGTAGTGCTTCTTATATCCAGGTAGCTGTCCCCTTATAGCCACGTAGTGCTTCTTATAGCCAGGTAGTGCTTCTTATTGCCAGGTAGCTGTCCCCACTAGCAAGGTAGCTGTCCCCACTAGCCAGATGGCTGTCCCCACTAGCAAGGTAGCTGTCCCCTATATCCAGGTAGCTGGGGGCATGCAATACAAGGCTGCTGGGGACGGGGCTGCGGCCGGCTCTCAGGAGATGTCACTCACGCACTCTGTGGCTCAGGAGCAAGAGCCCGACGACGAAGAGAAGGAGAGGACAGGAACACCGACAGGGAGAGACACTCTCATCCTCTCATCTCTGCTCGGTGAGGAGGAGGTGAGGGGAGAGAAGGGTGAAGGGAGGGGAATGAGGGGGAGTGCAGCGGGCAGAGAGAAACTTACACTGACAGGCCAGATATAGTGGACGCAGCTCACACAGTATGCAGCAGTACCAGATGCTGGGAGGTGCAGATCACAACAGCAGTCAGACACACACTATCGGAGAGCATCTCCAAGCGTCTTGTACCGCTGCTTCCAGTGTGAGCTGCGTCTGGACGATAATGTACTATAAGATAAGGGCTGACCTGGTGGCAGTAATGTGTTATCCACTTTTGTTCTTCATGATTGTGCTGTCCGGTGCCTCTGACCCTCCACCAGCCGCTGATCACAGTCATACTTATGAGCAGGACCTCCTGTGTGCGCTGCCCGGCGGGAGATTTTGCTGACTCTCTGGGGGGGCGGGACATGACCCCCATTTGCGGGAGAGTCCCGCCAAAAGCGGGAGACTTGGCATCTATGCAATTACTACATTTTCCCAACAATAGGTTGACAACTCTTATCTTCTACAGTGTGTTTGCCAAAACATGACTTTTTTTTTCAGAGCACAACTTCTTTATCATTTTGGCAATCACACATAATAACAATGGATTCTGGGGGTTAGCAGAGGGTTCTGGCAGTGCTTGGGGCCATGACTCATCTTTTCATAGTATTTTATAAATAGCCAGTGAATAATATTTTTTGAGCACTACCTACGATCTATACGGAAGCTCCTCAACTTCACCATTTATCAGTCCAATATATCATAGATCATATAATTCCTTAATCAAATATCTTCATCAAATTATATTTACTTCATACAGATTGGGGTTTAGACAACACAGTTCATAAAGTTTAGATGTATATAGTAAGGGCATGTCCTCACGGCACCGGATTGCGGTCGGTTTTTCAAACGGTTTGCGGTTTTGCAAACCGTTTGAAATACCGGCCGCAAACTAACACACCGGGTTGCTATGGAAATACGTGCAGCAGTCCCCATTGTATGGGTTTTCCGCCCAGCGGTTTTTCTAACTTCCGGCTACCTGAAAAACATTGTGCATGTTAATTCTTCCGTCTGTTATTCGGACAGTTTATGAATATTGCAATGTGAAGGGGGAGGGCTTTTCTTTGCTAACCGCGGAGAAAAGTCATCCCCCGGCAGCTGTGGGAACGGCCCTAAAACAGGACAATTACTGGTCAGATAAACCGACTGGCATTTGTCCTCTGCTTTAGGGATGAGCCCTAAAAGGTAGTATACGCAAGTCCTTTCATTATCCAGTTTTGTAGTCCCGAAGGGGATAGCGAGGAAAGCCGGACACCAGCAGGGAATCCACACATCAGTCCAGATTCCCTGCTGGCGTCCAGCATTTTCCTCGCTAAACTGGATAATGAAAGGACTTGATTCCATTAACACTTCAGTATACTACCTTTTACTATATACATCTAAACTTTATGAAGTGTGTTGTCTAAACCGAAATCTGTATTATATGACCTATGATATGTTCAACTTTTCATAGTATCATTACTTTTTTTTTAGATCTTAGACCATATTCTCCATCCTAAATGCACCTTAGTATCAAATATCTTTCCCATAATGGGGTCCCTCTTCTTGCTGTAAAAGCTCCACACTATTCATCCGTCTTTTTGGTGATAGCTTCTGTCAGGATGCATTGAAGGGTAAGATTAGGTTATCATCTACTTGTTCAATATACAGTAAGCCTCCATAGTACAACACTATGCAATACTAAGATAAACTGATCTTTCACCACTACAGTAATTTTGAAGGCTCTAAAGCCGTAGCACTGTTCATTCATTTAGACGCAGCGGCCACAATCACAGCAACGTCTAAATGGTTGAATAGCAGAGATCGTAGACAGTTTTGATCTCTGCTTTAACCAGCAAGTGTCAGTAATTTCTGCCAGAACCCAACATGTATGGAGCGGACTCAGTGAGTGAACCAGCTTCCTATTCCCTAGCTTCAACATGATGTACCGTTAGCAGATTCAGTTAATGGTATTCTACCATAAGCCTGACATGGAACCATTTATATACATAAATTAATTTTCTAGACATCATAGAGCTTAAACAGGTTCAAAGGCATGCAAAAAAGTAATAAAAGGACTGGGTGAACTACAATACCCAGAAAGATTAGCAAGATTAGGGTGGTTCAATTAAGAGAAAAGATGGGTTTGAGGTGACATAATAAATACAGTATGTATATCAAAGGTCAATATAGAGATCTCTCCCATGATCTATTTATACCCAGGGCTGTGTCTAGAACAAAGGGGGCGTATAGAGAAAAGTTTTTGCATAAATATAGAAATGGATTCTTTACTGTGAGGGCAGTGAGACTGTCAGACTGCCAGAGAAACTTGTCATGCCGAATTCACTAAAAGAGTTTAAAAAGGGTCTGGATGCATGTAATAATCATTATATGTAATAATGTAACATGTTATAGTGACTAGGATTCTTGAGTAGGGTCATTGATCCAGGGATTTATTGTGATTGCCAGATTGGAGTCAGGAAGGAATTTTTCTCCCTAAATTGAGGACAGTTGGCTTCTACTTCATGGGTTTTTTGCCTTCTCTGAATCAACACTACAGGTCAACAGGCTGAACTGGATGTAGGCCTATCTTTATTTGGATTTACAAGCCGTGTAAATATGCAACTGTGTAGATAACACTATAAAAAAATACAAAACTGTCAAAAACAGACATCTCTGTATCAAAAACATGTTGAGTAGCCTACATTCCTCAGACTTGACACCTTGTATTAATATATATTAAAGCTGCGTTTACACGGCAAAGACCAAATACCAGTCGGGTTTTCCGACCGTATTTGGTCTTTTTTTGCCACACAGAGGGACGGCTTTTCTACGTGGTTTGCGAATTCAAGTTCTCCCGTTTCACACCCACATGTTCATGTTCCACCCGAAAACCGGACGGAAGAATGAACATGTTCTAAGTTTTTCAGACCGCCGGCAGTGTACAAAACCGTCTGGTGGAAAATCCATGCAGTGGGACCTGCTGCCCGGATTTTCTATTGAAGTCTATGGGGGAGTATTGCTTGTCAGTTTTCAAATGGTATTGGGTAGATTCACTGAATTTGCTTGTTTGTGCATTACTGTAAGGTAGCTTCTTGCCATTCTTTTCTGACTCCTTTAATTGTCAGTTTGTTTATGTCCACAGGTTCACCTGCCATGTTTTCCTCGAACACACCATTGTTGGTAAACTCTCAACACTGTTGCATGAGAAAACTCCACAAGGTTGTCTGTTGTTGAAATATTGGCACTGGTTTAGCACCAATGACAATGCCTTTTTAGAAGTTACTCAGGTTCTAGACTGGATCAAAGTGAGGCATTAGGTGTCATATATCTGGATTTTTCAAAACCATTTGATACTGTGCCACATAAAAGGTAGGTAAGTAAAATGAGAAAACTTGGACTTGGAAAAAATGTTTGCAAGTGGATAAGTAACTGGCTCAGTCATAGAAAATAAAGTGTGGTGATTAACCCCTTAAGGTTTAAGCCTGTTTTGGACTTAAAGGGGTTGTGCCATGATGTAATGTTGACGTGGGATTCTCCAAAATGGGTATTTAATCACTTTTCTAAATATATGTGATTACAAAATGTGAATCCTCTGAGAGCTACAGACTTGATCAGATGCCCTTAGCTTACTGAAAGTTTACATTGGACACGACCAGGACACTGACAGGAGCTGATCTGGCCGCGCTTGCGTGTTTGCACTTCTTATCTGATGACAGCGAACATGAATGAGCTTGCAAGGGGCTGGGGAAAAAAGTGCAGTGTATGAGGCTGTCTGCTGTATAGAGAATCAACTGGTTGTAATGTTATTATTTGAGTAAACATTAGAGACGCTCCCTGATTCCTGGCTCTGCTAAACCCCCGCCCTCTCTCCCCTGCAGCAGTTTATGCTTTATCTTCTCTCCTGAACAGATAAGAGGTATGGAACTTCACTTCTTGGCAAAACCCCTTTAAGAGCACAATCCCTTTTTTCAAATCTGACATGTGTCACTTTATTGGGGAATAACTTTTTTTGGTTTTACCTGCTCATGTGAATCTGATATTGTTTTCTCTTGACACATTGTACTTTAAATTAGAAATTATTTGTCAAAAAAATCCTTGTTTATTTGTGAAAAATATCAAAATATTGTGAAAATTTTAAAAATTTGCCATTTTCAAAGTTTAAAAATTTCAGCATGCAAGACAGTCATGCACAAAAAATTTGTCAATAATGAACATTTACCATGAGATTACTTAATGTTGGCATCATTTTTTTTTTTTTTTAGGACATTAATGGGAATCTTAAAATTTTTAAAGAAAATTTTTAAAAACTTTTTAAAGGGAAAAATTGTAACGTTTTTTTTAAGGGAAACCATTCCATTTCCCGATGTGGCTTTGAGAGGCCCTTTTTTATAAATAGTGTTGAGGGGTTTTTTTTTATCGACAAAGTTGAAATGGGAAAAGGGTTTTTTAAAGGTGTTCAAAAATTTCCAAATCGGGCGATAATTAAGGTTAAAATCGGGGCTTTCAGCTTTTTAAAAACCCGCCCCTTTTTTTTGGGCGTTTCCCTTTTAAATTTTTGGGGGGGCCCCCAGCAAAGGGAAAATTTACGGGAATAGAGCGGGGTTTAGATGTGTGGGGCGACGTCATGATTTGGTGAGTAGGGTTGGCGTTGGGCCTAAAAAAAATAAACATGCCCCCTCTTTTTTAAAATAGAACAGCGTTTTCCTTTTTCCCCCCTTAAAGGGGTCTCTCACGTCTCATGGGGAAAAGGGAAAACCTGCGCTCTGTTTTGGGGCCCAAAAACACTCACGAAATTAGTCTTTTTTCTGAAAGAGAAACCTCTACTATTACTGTAAACCTTCCAAAATTTGGGTTTAGATTAGAGTTTTGAACATTTTATGTTTTTAGCTAGAAAATTTTTAAAAAGCAGCATCAAACCGCTGTAAATTCACGGCGGTGGGAGGGGGGGGGGGGGGGGGGGGCGAAAACAGAAAACCCTCTATCTAAAAAAGAAAAAGGATAAAGACACCAAACTTAGTGTGACATTGTAGTGGAATATCTTTATTATTAACATTTTGGCTATTAAAAAAATTTCCGGGATAAGGGGCACCTGAAAAAATTGGAAAACCCACATTTCTAGAAACTGCAGGTCTCTTTTTTAGCGGGCAAAACCCCCACTTTTATTTCATATACTTTTCCCAATTTGGGGCGTTAAATTTTTCCCCATTACACCGTGACTTTTGAAAATATCCACCTTGCATTTAAATTACAAACCACAATCTTGTGTCAGCACGGGTTTTTTGGGTTCCCAAAAAATACCGTGAAATCGTACGAAAACATCACATTTAAACGTTTTTTTGATTTTTTCCCCACCCAGCACTGTTCTTTGGGACGCAGCTTTCTACGAAAATCTTAAAAAAAGAAATTTCCCTAATTAAACCACGGGTTGAATTGAAAGGTGCAAAAAATACCGTTTATTATATCAGAACATAACAGTTACGTGTTTTTTGATTTTTTGCGCCCCCAAAATTTTTTCATTGACGCAGCATCTACGAAAATCTTAAAACAGCAATTCTATATTCACCACGGGTTAAAAAAAATTAAAAGGTGCAAAAAAAAACCGTTATTATCCCAAAACATAACAGAAAACTTTTTTTTGGACTTTTGCCCATCCAGATTTGTTGAAAAGAAAAAACTTGCAGTTAAATTTGAATCCAGCAATTTTGTTTTGTTTAAAGGGATTTGAGAATACTGTGTTTTGCCTTCTTTTAATAAGAGATTTTCCCCAAAAACAAATTCCCCATACCTTCTAAAAATTTTTAAATTTTTCTAAAACAGGGAGCGAAATGCAGGGGGTAAGCGAGGAACGGGGGGGGGAGCACAGGGAGGTAGAGGTACGAGAAAAGGGTGCCCCTTTTCCAGTGCGGGCGACAACACGCATGCCAGCGGACCCGCCAGTTGCAGGACCGCCAGGCCTGTCATCGTGGGTAAAGGGCCCCTGTAAAATCTAATTAACGAACATCGCGCCAATCTGTCCTTCATGGTTAATGCAACCTGGCATCTAGCATCTTCCCCCCCTCTCCTCGCAGCCCACGGCCAAAAATGTCGTAAATCAGCATCATCAGTTTTTTGCCAAACATGAAGCAGCCCAAATGCCCAACCCTCGTGTACCCACCACTTGGATAATCCTTTTTCTGAAACCTTTTTGGAAGACAAAATGCGGTTGGAGTCAAAAGGGAAATGTTAAAAAGATCAAGGGGCCCAAAAAAAAGGATGTTTTTCTCGGGCCCCTCCCGCCCATTTACGATCCATCAAAGGGAAAGGTAAAGGGAAGCCGGCCCCAAATGGGCAAAAACCCTGGCGGTCGGCAACGCCTTGCAGTGCCCCTTGCTTGTAGCCCCACTTTGGTGCAAAAAAGTCAGGACGACCAATTCATTTTTGGGGTTGTTTGATATGATGATGACGACATTGCGGACCCAAACCGGGTCTTTTCCGCAGAATTTCTTGCGACCGTTTTCATCCGGGGGACGAGGAGGAAGACGAGGGGGTTAGTTTCAATAGGGGTCCCACCAAAAAAAAAGGGAGAGGGCGGTTCGCAAAGTCCGCTGTAAAAATTCCGCCAGCCAGGGTTAAAGGCGAAAACCCCGCTCCTCGCTTTTTCCGCGGGTAAAAAAAAGGTCCAGGACCCTTAAAGCCGGGGCCCTTCTTTGAGAAAGCCTCTGATTCACCCACGATGCCCTTTGCCCCCCTTGCCATAAACGCATAAGTAGAGGAAAAAACCTTAAGGGGTTAACCACCCCCAAACCCCTGTCTAGTAAACCAATGCAGCGAATGCAGGAGTTGAAATGGAGGGAACATTTTGGCCAAAAAAGACCAACCGACGCCGGGCCCCCCAAAACCTGTCAAAACCCCCTGTCTCCGCCTCCCCCCTCCCCCCCGCCCCCAAACCAAAGCGTTCCTCACTCCCCCATGTCCCTCAGAGTCATGATCAGGATCACCCCCCCCTTTCAGCCTCCACCGCGCCCATTTACCACCAGCACACCAAGAACCCTTTCCAAAACCCCTTCCCCTTTCCCCGCCATTTTTTAACCCCGAAACGCCGTAAAACCCGGCCAGTCAAAGCACCCAGCCTTCTGCCCTTCCGGGTTTTGGGGAGCAGAAGAAACACTTTAACCCCCAAACCCCATCCCCAAACCAAAAGCCTGAATGTGGGCATTCCCGGGTTTTTGGGCCCTTTGGGGAAAATGGGGCCTTTTTCTTTTCTGGTGGAAAAAGAGGGTTTCCCCCCCACGCATGGCCCTCGCGGGCCCCAAAAACCCAGATGCCGAGCGGGCATTTTTTTCCCAAAAACCCCGCCCCTCCCCTGGCCACCCGTGCCCATCAAAAAATTTAAAAGCGCGTTGTCTGCACCCCGTGCCCGGGAAAAAGTCCATCTCCCCAAACCGACACAGGGACAAAAGTAAGCAGGGCCAAGGCCGCTATAATCTCGGGTGACACCCTCACTGGTTTAGCTGGGGGGATGTTTTCTGGGGGGTTTACGGTGGGGCCCCTCGGCTCGGGGCAAAGCTCTTCAAAACCGCAGGGATGGTGCAGGGCCTTTCCCCTTTTCCCCCAAGGGCCTCTGGTTGGGGCCCCTTGCCCAAGACAACCCAAAGGGCCCGGGTTTTAAAAATTTAAACTGCCCCGGAGACCGTCCACAAAACAGTCAGGAGCTGTGGACGGCTTCTAACAAGAGACCGATCGCCTGGCCCGGGTGACAAGAACCTTGTCCAAGGGGAAGGGGGGTGTGCGATAAAAGGGGGAAATCGTGGCCGCCCTTAAGATCGGTAAAGGGTTTTTGCCCAACCCTTGCCGGCACCCTGTCATGAACCTTTTTCGCCAGAAATTTCTAAAAGAGCAAAACCCCGGGGCCGGACTGCCTCTGAAAAAAAAGGGTCGAGGGCTTTAGTTCGCAGTCCCGCCGTTCGCACTCTGCTTCGTCCCACCGGCTTTCGTTGCAGCGTCAGCCCCGGCCTCCCCGTCAACCGCTCATTGTTAAAGTTTGGGAACACCCCTGGAATTTTCCCCCCTTTCCCCAGGGTCCACGATTGTGGCCAGCAGCCAATCCATTAAAAGCAGTACGAAGTGACCCCATGGCCCGACAAGCAGCGGTAAAGGACCTCGGGGTGTTTTAACCACCAGAGGGAGGCAGGGAAAGACCCCTGCACCATCCTTGCCAGTTTTGAAGAACCACCAAAAGGGGCCCGTGCGGGGCAATGGGCCCCTTTCAGCATGAGCATTGTGGGGATCTTAGTTCTGGAACATCGTTGGACACTCTGAAACAACAAGGGCCCCCCAGCGCGGGGGAGGGGAAAGGACCCCCAGAAAGCGGAACCAAAGGAGGGCCCTTTTTCTCCGTAAATCCACAAGGCCCACAGTTTTCCCCAATTTCCCTCGGGCCCTTTATTAGGCATGGTTTTTGGGGCCAGACTAGTGCAAAAGGGGGCGCAAACAGCTCTCAGGTGCATCATCTCAGGCAAGTCAAAGGGGGTTTTTTTGAAACTTGCCGGAGGGACGGAAAGGAGGAGGAAAGGGGGAGGAGGGGGAGGAGGAGGGAAGGGATTCCTTTAAAAACCCCCATGTTTCCCCACGTCCCCTGCCTTGGGAAAAAAGGTTTGGGGCGAATATGAGGCGGAGGAGGAAGATGAAAAATCATTTTTTTAGTGCCCCCCCACCCCCCGAGGCTTGGGGAAAACCGGCTCCCCCCCCTCACATGGGGTTTGGATGCTCCCTTTTTCCCCCAACCCTGATCCCCCGCATTAAGGCCATCAAAAAAACAAAAGGGTTTTTCTGGGTGGCCCCCCCTCCTGGACCCCGGTAAAAAAACAAAATCAGCACTTTCCTTCAACCCCCCCCAAATAGAGAGTAAAATTCAGGAAAAGGAGACCCCTTTCTGAAATTTATCAACTGGAGACATCTGTTTCGTCTGCTTCACCCCTTTTCCCCCAAAAGTCACGGGGGGAACAACAACAGCGACGTGACAGCAGTAGAGTGCCAAGTAGGGGGTAAACGGCAGCACGGCAAGGTGGCAGAAGCCTAATTGGGGGACCCCCCTGGCAATCTTTTTTTACCACCTCACCAACGCAGCAATCAGGGCACACATCCCAAAACACAGAGATCAGCTTAAGATCCCTGGTGCAAAGACTATCTTCGTCTCAACAACCCAAAGTTTTTGCATGTTTTCCGGGGCCCAATAAACTTTTTGGGTAAACCAAAATGGACGAAAAGGGCCCCAAACGGCTCGTCACGCCATTGAGGTGTTGCCTTCCCAGCAGCCACGTCATATCTGAGGGGGACCTTTAAACACAGCTGGAGGAGTCAATACAAAAAAACGCAAACCGGGTTTCCACAATAATGGATCGTTTTACTTTCCCCCCTCAAGATGAAAAAACAGGGAAAGGATCTTTTGTGATGTTTTTGGCCCCAATTGGGCCCAGGTCACCGATTAGTTCCGGGGCTACTTCACATTCCTTTTCCCAAAAAGAAATGGTCCTCTTGAAAACTTTTTTTTAAAAAGAAACATTTCTTACTGCAAATTTTTTATTTTCTTTTCCCAAAATTCATTTTTTCTGGTTTTGCTGTGAGGGGAAATGTAAAAGACAGCAAAAGGGTTTTATGACAACACCGAATTTCCCTTTTCTCACTTAAACTTAAGAAGTTTTCCCCCATTGCAAAAGGTTTTGAGGTTTATGTTTTTCTGTGAGATTTCAGCAATAATCATGGTCCTTTGGAACAGAAATGTGCTTCTAAGTGGGATTTCTTTCCCACAATTTTTAATAGTGGGGTGGAACATATTTTTAATTTTTTTGGGGGCCCTGTTTTCGTGAGATACAGCTATAATTAAGGGGCCTTTTGGGGAAAAGAAAAGTGGCTTCTTTAAATGGGGTTTTCTCCTCACAAATTTTTTAAAAGTGGCTGAAAAAGTCATATTTTTTAATTTTTTTGGGGGCATGTAGCGGGGAGATACAGCAAAAATCATGGGCCCCTTTTTAAAAAGAAATGGGGGGTTCTTTAAATGGCATTTCCCCCCTCACAATTTTTTTAAAAGTGGCTGAGAAGTCATTTTTTTTAAAATTTTTTTGGGGCAAGCTTTCTTTGAAATGCAGCAATACAAAAGCTCCTATTAAAAAAAAAGTTTTTTCTAACAACATTTTTTTCTTCACAATTGACCAAAGTGGCTTTAAAAGGGGGCATGCTTTTTTAATTTTTTGGGGGGGATTTTTCCCGTACATGCCCTCATACTAAAAGTCCTATTTCAAAAAAAAGGGGTTTCCAAAAAGACATTTGTTCTTCACAATTGACCAAAGTGGCTCCCGGGTTTCCCTGCTTTTAATTTTTGGGGGGAATTTTGGGTGTGGGCCTTTCAGCTAACTAAAAGGTCCATTCTAAAAAATGTTTTTTTCTTTAAAAGACTTTTTTCTTTACAATTGTCAAGAAATGGGTCAAGGTGATGGTTTCTGTCAAAATAGGAAAGGTAGGGCCCCTGGGTTTAAAGGGCACATATTGCAAAAAAAAAATTTTTTTTGCAAGATCTTTAACAAAGCCATCAATCCCTGAAATTAGACAAAACCCATTTTAAAACAATGAAAAAAAGAAAAAAAAGACATGGTGGGGGTTCCATCCTATTTTAAAAATGTGTTTTCAAAAATTAAAAATACTAAAAAACTTGCATTACAAAATAGCTGTTAAAAAAATTCCCCTGAATTGTAAAGGAGGTTTCAGGAAAACTTTTAAACCCAATTTTAGGTTTTCAAGGACTGGGTATGGAGCACGGAAAGGAAAACAAAGTACAGAGACCATTTCCCCCCACAAGTTTAGTAAAATGAGAAAAAAAAGTGCCAACAAAAAGGGCACCTGGGTGTAACAGGAGCGTTAACCACCATATTTTCCCAATTTAAGCCAATTGGTCCACACTCATTTCGGAGGGGCCAAGCCTTTCCCCCCGGTATTTACCCGTGTACAGAGGAAGGCTGGAGGGTTTTCACAACTTCCGCTTTCCGCCCCTCTGCTTCCAACCCCCGACAGGGTTTTTGGGTTTCTCGCGTCCCTCAGGCATTTTTAAACCTCGTGTTTAAAAAGATGACGGACCCCGCCTGGGCCCTTTTAACCCCACCCACTGGGAAATCCCGGGCCCCGGGGCCCTGCTTTGGCCCCCGGAAAAGGTAAAGTCCCTTGGCCATTCCCAAAATAAAAAGGTGGGTTTAAAGACTCCCTTTTTTTTTCCCGGGAAAATTTTAAATGTGGGGGTCATGCAAAGGTTTTGGGGCTCATGCTGTGGCCCAGGGCAGGGATTCAATGTCCCCCGTGAAAAAAAAAGGTGGTTTTAAAGACTCCTTTTTTGGGGGACTTTTTAAATGTGGGGGTCTGCAGGGTTTGGGGGGTCATGCTGGGGTTTTTCCCGGAAAAGGGATAAAAAAATGTCCAATTTAATTAAAATGATGGTTCAAATCATAAATGCCTTTTTGGCACTTTTTAATTTGGGGGGTGATGCAGGTTTAAAAGGGGCAGGCTGTGGTACAAAAACAGGGATTTGTAAATGGTCTGGGGCTTTTTTTCGGGACTTTTATAACCCAATGGGGTTTTTCCCCAAGATGTAGCACGTATCCAATTTTAAGTTGTGGAGTTAATTTCAGCTTCTCCCGCCTTTTTTGGGTGAATAATGAAAGGGGTTTTTTGCTCCTCCCCATAACTTTAAAAGGTCATCTCGCATAATCTATGCTCACTATCGAAAAACCTTTTCTATAGCGGCCGACTATCTACTATCGATCTATCTCGATAGCCAACGCAAAACGCTTTAAACAAATTAAAAAAACTCACATAAAAGACTCCAAATTTTAAAAAACTACACCACTCAATTTAATTTAAAAAAAACCCTTATAAAGTTTTTTAAA
>JAODAL010057232.1:0-22804 GCA_025379985.1 Phyllomedusa bahiana
CCCCCAATTTTTGTCCCCACTCTGGGGCCCAAATTTCTGTTTTGCCGCCTCCATAATGTCATTGTGCCACTTTTTCCCTAACGCTGCCGGGCCCTCCACACTGTATCTTTTGTCCCACTCTGTGCCTAAACGTTTTTCCCGCCTCCATAATGTCATTGTGCCACTGCCTGACCTATACTGCTGCCGCCGTGACCCCCCACCTGTGTGATTGTGCCACTCTGTTGCCCTAATACTGTTTTTCCGCCTCCTAATGTCATTGTGCCACTGTTGACCTCATACTGCTGCCGCCGTGACCTCCACACTGTATCATTGTGCCACTCTGTGGCCTAATACTGTTTTGCCGCCTCCAGAATGTCATTGTGCCACTGCCCTGCCCTCATGCTGCTGTGGCTGCCCCCGTCACCTCCACATCTATCACTAATGTTTGCCACCTGAGCTTCAGCTTGTTTTTTTCCAGCTTTCGCTAGCATGACTTTCAGGCTACATTCCCGCTTGAGTTTTTGGTCAGTTTTGCTTAAGTCCCCAGGGAATTTTATAGTGAAGCGATTCTAAGAGCGGCGGCAGTCATGTGGTGCCCATACTAAAACACAACATTGTATGAAGACCAAACCAAGCGCCCTCTGCATATTTAAGCATGGCACAACGTTCTACAGCACCCTGCAGGCTCTGGGCAGCCTGGAACTAGCTGTTTTTTAACGTGATTCGTGCCGAAGTAATTCGGACCGAAACGAATTTTGTCGGAAAATTCGGCGAAGTGACCGAACCGAATTTTTGAGAAATTCGGCCATCTCTATCTATTATATATTTTATTTAACCTTATGGGATATGTTTAGCATGTGTGCTGGGAGCTTTCCTAGTGAAGATGCTAAACACACATCACAAATGTTATGTGAACACCCCATTAATAGCATGTTTATAGACATGCATGATCTTTAAATACCTAAAGCAGATCTTTTTCTTCACTAAACAGCTAGCAACTGTGTTAAGAGTTCTATTACTGTTTGATGTTCTTTATCCTCCCATGTCAGGTAAAACATAAGCTATAATTTCTTCTATAATAGAACAAATGTTAGAATACAGCGTGCGAGACATGGATGCATTAAGTTTTATGGAACTGATTGTAAATTTATTTGTCAGAACTTAAAATATGGAAGAGAGACACATAATAAGTCAATTAGTTGAGATGGCACACATGACTAGAATACCATACGCCAATAATACTGGAAGTATTTACAGAACCATCAGGGTCACGTGACTGGGTTCTAAAGCAAGAAATGGGGCATCTGCATAAAAGATATAAAAGAATTAAGTGTCACATGTGAGCAAATTATCTCTGTCGAGTAATTTTTGCTACATACGTATTCATAAAATATTGTGTCACGTTGCAGTTAACAATAGAGTCATTTTATGGTAATTTGAGTGTAAAATATATTCATACAACATTTCTAAAGGACAAAAAGAGAGGGACAAGGATAATTGAAATCCAAAATATTGGAGTGGAAATGACTAGAGGCACTGAATATTTATCAGTGCTTTTCCACTTTAACTCTTATTCGGATGTTTCCTACCTGCATATGAAATACATAGCATATACTATATATAGGTTGTTACACTCCTTAAGGATTCCAGTCTAAGATCACAGCTGTTCACAGCTGACTAGCAGCAGGCGTACAAGTGGAAGACTTTTCCGGTCAGGGATGCCGAGTAGCAAGTTGGACATAAGGATATTGGAAGTAGTTTGGCAGAAAGGTAGACAACAGTTTAGGCGTTACTTATTGGTTAATTTAGGTGACCCTGTTATGCAGAGTGCAACATATCTGACAGCCTTCACCCTACAAGGAGATGTGCACTTTACCAGAGGTAACCAGTTTATGATACTAAAATAGTCTAGACGGCCAGAACAGTTGATCACATATTGGACAAAGGACTTAACTAGGACAGATCCAAACTGGCAACAGGTAGACAATGTAGCCCAAGATTGTTATAACATGGGAGGGTCAGAAAGTTGGGCAAGTGATTGGTACATGGAAAATTAGGTCAAAGAAAGGCAAGAAAGCCAGGTCAAACACCGGCAACCACAGAAATGAAAACAAAAAAGTAACAAGAAAATTGACCAGAGATGTTGGTAACATATTGCATTAGGTCTGGGCTTTCTAAACCACATAATCCCTTTAATAAAAAGGACCCTATTGTATCTGATAGTTATTATTATCTAGATACTAAATAATCCAAAAAGCAATCTCTCTATTACACATTTATATACACAAGTAATATTGAATTCAAATCTTACAAGACTCTTTTCTCCTAATCAGAGTAAGAGTAATAGACAAGAAGCATTGTAGGTGTTTCACATCATCAGTGCATCCATCTACATTTCTTCTTAAGTGTTATAAAAATACAGTTCGGCAAAATAAAGTGTTCAAATGTTATTATTCATCAACACTTATTTCAAGAAAAGCATAGAAGCAATATGTTATCTCGTGATTTTGTTGTACTAAAAGCACCAAAAGCAATAAATACTGCTTCTTCTATAAAAAAAAGGTCTGTATCACAAAAGCAAGAATACTATCTAGAAGATGCATGCAATGAAACTGACATTTATTCCCACTTTGCATAAAAAATCATTTCAAATGCTGGAAGTGAAATGCCAGATAACTTTTAGAAAAAGCTATTTAACATTGGCAAACTTTTGCCCATAAGATTTCATAGACTTCCTTTTTTATCATGGTCCTCTTAAAAACAACAGATGATGATTGTTAGATGATAAGTACTTTGAAACGGGATATCTGGCCACATTGCAGATAACAGACATTGAAGAGTCTACCACAATGGACTGTGGCACAATTTAAACAAGTTGTAGACTATTGGCATCATTCAAGAAAGGGATGAAACAGGATGAAGAAAGCCTTCTTATCCAAGGAGGTTAACAATCAAAATGTTAGTGTCCGTTGCACAGCAAGATAAAGGATTATGGGAAAAATCTCAGCCCATGGTGCTATTATGTCTATTGCATAGTTTGTCCACTTGATCTGCTGACAAACTTTCCATATCTGTTCACTCTGTATGAACTATACAATTAAGGCTGTCTGCTTTGAGTCTATGTACAGCTCTGGAAAAAATTAGGAGATCACTGCACAGTTTTCTAAAAATCAGCCTCTCTACATGTCTGACAGCCATTCCATTCCAGTGTCAGTTGAATTCCAACCAAAGTCCACCTCATTCTACTTAATGTGCTTCTGATTAGGTGATCACCTGAACCAAATCTTATTTAATGAAGGGAAGTATAAAAAACACTGCTGTGGTCTTCACAATCCTCTTGCAATAGGACAAGCTGGATGGCAAAACAAGTGCTAGGAATAGGCCAAAGGGAATTTGAATGAAAAAATAACTTTTACCATGCCAAAGGAATTGAAAAGAAAACTCTTCCTGACTTAAAACATTAGTCTTATTGTTTCTAAAGAAATATGAACTTGTTTTCTTTACATTATGTGAGGTCTGACAGCACTGCTTATTTTTTATTATTTTGAAGATTTCTCATTTACTGCAAATAAATACAAAATTTTTTGCTTTAAATTTCGGAGACATGTTGTCAGTAATTTATATAATAAAATAACAATGTACATTTTTCTCAAAAATACATACCATTGAACAGAAAAATCAGAGAAACTGAAAATTTTGCAGTGGTCTCTTAATTTTTTCCAGAGCTGTATATAAATAATTCAGTTTGTCAGATATGTTCAACATTTATCAGGAAAAAAAAGGTTAAGTAGAGTGGATCTGCAAATAAACAGAATAGACTATTTGTTCTATGACAACAAAGTTTTCTGCTAAGCATCAGATAAGTACAAATACCACACACATGAACAAGGCTCTGTGAGAGATGGCAAACAACACTGGACAATGAGGCGATTATGATAAACCCAATCGAGCTAAGTGGAAATATAATTTCTGGTAGTCTGTATCACGTACAAATTTTGAGAAATATGAGATTATGTTTTACTGACTATAAAGCATTTAAATGTTACTCACAGTATTAGGTCCACTGAAACAAAAGTGTTTTGCTGCTGATTTATGTTTGTATTCAACATCCAGTGCATCCCATAATAGTGTCCAGCAATAGTCAGTTAGCATTGATGGATTCCTGTAGCCTTTTCATTACTTTTTCATTGTGGCAATCTCTTGGTAAAACTATTCATCATGTTTGTCACTGAATACATCAAAATTTTCAGGAAAAAATTCCAAATATACAGTGAACTAAATCATTATTTGATCCCCTGCTGATTGTGTAAGTTTGCCCACTGGCAAATACATGAACAGTCTATAACTTTAAGGGTAGGTTAATTTTCACATTGAGAGATGAAATATAAAAAATAAAATCCAGAAAATCACATTGTATAAATTATATAAATTTATTTGCATTTTGCAGTGAGAAATAAGTATTTGATCCCTCTGGCAAACAAGACTTAATACTTGGTGTTTTTTGTAGTTGATGATGAGGTTTGCACACATGTCAGGAAGAATTTTGGTCCAATCCTCTTTGCAGATCATCTTTAATGTGCTTCTTTCTGAGCCACTCCTTTGTTGCCTTGGCTGTATGTTTTGGGTTATTGTCTTGCTGGAAGATCCAGTCATGACCCATTTTTAATATCCTGGCGGAGGGAAGGAGGCTCTCACTCAGGATTTTATTTTAACATCTTATTCATTTAAGAGTAGTTGAAGCGGAGCTCATCACAGACCTAAGGACTATAGGTTTTAATCTCAATATGGTAAAGCAAAGGTTCATATTGTGGTGGCTGAGATGAATCCAATAACAACATTATAATATCGTTATTATATTAATATTCTACTTTGTATACTTCTAGACTTAAAAGGAACCTGTCAGGTGTTTTATACTGCCCCATTTGAGATCAGTATGTTAAAGAAGGAGAGAGGTTGAGCGCTTTGACATATACCATATATACTCGAATATAAGCCGAGTTTTTCAGCACAGAAAATGTGCTGAAAAAGCCCTCCTTGGCTTACACTCGAGTCAACCGTCGGCGTCCGGGTGCTGCCATGGCCTGGGCACCAGCGGTGATCTCTTCTGCTGTATGCGCCTGATCTGGGAGCTCAAACAGCTGAAGATACTATTGCGAAGCAGACAGTGAGCACTCCCTTCATTGCAATAAGACTTGCAGACTTGCGGCCTTCCTGAGTATCTGGCACAAGCAGCATGCTATGTCATCACACTGCCTGCCCGGCCTGATGACATCACGCCCCCTGTGCTGGGAAGAAGACGCAGCACCTTGGAGCAGTGGGAGAGAAAGGTGAGTACTTGTATTTTTTATTTTTTTAAAAACCCTTCCTATACCTACCTATGTGGGACATTAAACTGCCTATACCTGAATATGTAATTTTTCTATGTACTCGAGTCAATAATTTTTCCCAGTTTTTTTGTGGCAAAATTAGGTGCCTCGGCTTATATTTGGGTCGACTTATACGCGAGTATATATGTTAAGTTCATATGATTTGGGGCAAGATTTCTGAGGAAAAAGCAAAAAAAAAAAAAAAAACTGATGATGAAACTACTGCTATCCCGCCCACAGACAGTGATTGACAGTTTGTTCTGTACACACACAGATGCAGAAAAATCTATTAATCACTGAATGTGGGTGGGGTAGGCACTGAATCTTTAAGAAGTCAAGTCAGTTTTGCTTTTTACTCAGAAATCCTGCTCTAAATTATAAAACTATAATTATATAACTATATATTACTATATATCACAGAACTCTGCTCCTCTCCCTCGATCACATCCTGCTCTCAAATAGGGCAGAATACATCACCTGACAGGTTCCCTTTAAACTATGGCTCCTCTTACAGAGCTACTTTGAAAAAAAATATTTTAAAAGCCTGTTTGTAAGAAGGGTCAAGTGGTGTGGGTGTATTGTTAACCCCTATGAGCTGACGTTGGCACAGATGAAGCAAATATAAACCTGTTGAATAAAATGCTAAAATATCAAGGCACATAAGGTAATCTCAGCTTTTGTAATGCTTTTTAATGGCTTTTGTTTTGATGTAAGAACAGACAACTTGGAAAGTTGTGATATCACCATCATGTTAAACTATGCAACATCCATATAAGAAGCAATAATGCAAGCAGACACAGTCTTTGCAGGTGGAACACAAGCAGGCTTTTCTGTGACAAGGCACTTTAAAGGGGATGTATCGCTTCTTTAGTTCGGCTGATTCATACTGCTCTCAGCTTCTCAACTCTAGAAATGCAGGGGCGTTTCTTCCCCTCCCAGCCGGGTGACATCATCCCCCCTTCACTGTTCATGCTGGCTCCCCCCCCCCCCCCCCCCCCCCCCACCCCCACCCCCCCCCCCCCCCCCCCCCCCCCCCCCCCCCACCCCCCCCCCCCCCCTCTGAGTCCACATGTCACTGTGCCTCTCCCTATTAGTTTTATTTTGTAAGAGCTGTATACATACCACAGGCTGCATTCAATCTAGACTGAGCACTAATCTCTTTTCCTCTCACAGCTGGAGATTTGTTACAATTGAATCCAGATTTCTATGAACGGCACAGATCTCCCTTCTATGGAGGAGAGTTAGGCACCGAGACACAACTGTGTTGTTTTCTGATTGTAGAATCTGCTGCAGTTTGTTTCTGCTAAGTGTGCAGAGAGAAATTGTTACTGCTCCTAACTCTGAGTCAAAGAGGCAGGGATCAACACAGAATTGTGCTGCTTCCTGATTCTGGAAGCCCTGCACTGTTGTTATTCTGTTTCTTCTGGCTGTGCAGAGTGAAGATGTGCCGGTCCCTTACTTTGAGTGAAAGGCAGGAATACAAGCTCCGTGAATACCAGGGGCAGAACAGAATGTAAATGAGCTCTCAGCTAGTGAAATGCAAGGAGGAGGGATCTGACCAGCACTGGATATCAGTGTAAACAGAAACAGAAGATAAGAAAAACTGTGAATACAAGACAGCTTTGCTAATGACATCTAATTGCAAAGTTACTTGTTTTCACTGTCCCCTTATTTTGAAGAACATTTAATAAAATGATACAACCCCTTTAAGCTTGGTGGCTGCAGTAACAATAACATGTGCAAAAAGGGAGGTACTCTTTCAGAGGCACCATTCTTGATATATAGTATAATTGACGCTATCAACTGTCAGTTCTCTTGCAACACAGTCTCTGAATTACACATTTACACACGTAGGGCGACATGTATCAATGGGGCTGCGCCAGATATCTGGCGTCTGTACAGCCCAGCCCCGTTCAAATCGCCGCATGCTACTCCTGGGCACATTACATAGTGCCTACGGCACTTTGTAATGCGCTCGGTCACAGGGGGCCAGGTGCACTAGAACTGTACAATGCTACAAATTTATGATGGAAGGACGGTAAAATTATGCGCATTTGCAGGCGTCCGTGGCACTTTGTAATGTGCATTAGATCAGGGGGCCAACGGGAGGCGGGGCACACTAGAGCCATAATAAGTCTAGTGTGTCATACAGTTCTATTCTTGGTTTTTGTGGGCGACACCATTTGTATGCGCATTATTAGGTGCATTACTGTGCAAGATATTGTTCTGGAGGAGAGATGAGCAAACAGTAAAGTTTGCTGTGCCTGATCTCGGGGGGGGCATGCGGGAGGCGGGACGCCTAGAGCCATAGCGAAGCTATAGATTTCTCACTTTGCTACGGCACTTTAAAATAAAAAAAAGAGCAAAAATCTTTTACGCCTTGTCTGGTATAACAATACTCAATGCATTTCTTGCCTGAACCAGCGCTAAATCATCAGAACGTGATATAGAAAACACCGGGAAAGATCGTACATTTAAAATACAGACTGGTCAAGTTATTCCTGTAAGCACTACTTGAGTGACAAGGAACCATTATTTCATATGGGAGTTTGTGTAGCCAATCAGCATCAAGGCGGTAAAATTCAAGAGACATCTCCTAAAATAATCCAAAGTAATAGAGCATTCTCGGCACTCACCCCTTTTCATCTGTGAATCCTTTTATTATTAAAATGGGTACGGGAATCGGCACAAAGTTACAAGCATGGCCTATCCTACGTCCATTTCGCGTTCTCCAGAGCTTTCTCAAGGATGTTAGTCACTGAGTACCAACCCATCTGTTGCAATTAAAGTGGATGGACACGTTTAATTTTTCTTGATTGGTTGATCTAGAATAAAGCTAATCGGTAATTGGACAGAAAAAGAGGGGCTTGGTCATTTTAACCAATAAGGAAATGAGCTACTTGAGACACATAATATGCTATGGGAGAATTTCAGCCGAAAAAAACTACATGTTAGTCTATGGCATCAAGAAGAGCCAATCACAAACTGAGCTACAATCCCCATTATACTCTATGGAGAGAGGAGCTTGTCCTTCAATTGGTTCAAATGACACGCCAAATTTCATACATGTCGCTCATGGAGCTTAAAAAAAGGGTTTTTTTTTACAATAAAAACAATATCAATAAAAGAGCATAAACCTTTTACACATATTTTACACTGGCACTACATTGGGAGACATGTTGCAAGAGAAACCAGGAAAACCGTACATTTAAAAATGAGGTAGAGCTCTCATTGGTCAGTTTGTTCCTCCAATCGCTATTAGAGCAATGTTGATCCATTATTTTCTATGGGAATGTCGACAACGAATCAGAAACAAGGCGGTATAATTAAAAAATACAGCTTAGAATAAAGCTGTTCAGTGATTGGACAGAAATACAGAGGCTGGACCTTTGCAGCCAATCAGAGAACGAGTTACGCTTTCCATAGAACATAATAGAAACAGTCACTCGGATCCTGATTGTCACTCACCGACGCCATAGGCTAGAATGGACCTATCATCGCTCCTTCTATGATTGGTGGATACGAATTTCCCTCACTTTCTATACACCAATCAGATCCAAGATTCGGCCTCCATAAAACAAACTGGAGCGAGTAGCTTGACTTCTGATAGTTGGAACGTATCCCATAGAATATTATGAGTTCTTAGTAGCTCATTCTCTGATTGGCTATAAAGGTCCAGCCTCTGTATTTCTGTCCAATCACCGAACAGCTTTATTCTCAGCTATGTTTTTTTAATTATACCGCCTTGTTTCTGATTGGTTATCGAGATTCCCATAGAGAATAATGGTTCCACATTGCTCAAGTAGTGATTGGAGGATGAAATGGACCAATGAGAGCTCTGCCTCATTTTTAAATGTATGGTTTTCCTTATAACACATCTCCTGATGTAGCACCGGTGTAAAATAGGTGTGAAAGGTTTATGCTCTTTTATTTACATTGTTTTTATTTGAATAAAAAATTTTTTTTAAGCATTGTGTAGCTGGGGGCCTGATAAATAAATATATATATTAATAAATGAAAAATTTATTTTTGCTGCTCTCACCCTTTTTTCTACATACAGCAAGAGCCGGCACAGCACAGGTCTTGCTGGGACCTGTGGTCCTTCAAGCAAGATGAGCACCATAGTTTCTTTTCACTAACATGCTATTCTAATGACTTTTCTGTTATTTCCAGCCTATCTATAGCCTTTGTACATGTGAGGCGCATTACTAATGCACCTAAGTTCTGTAATCCGCCTAACAGATAGAGCTACTGTTCCCATAGAATATAGTGGAGACAGTAGCTCGGGGCCTGATTGGTTAAAATGAGAGGGGACTCAGCAGAGACAGCCAGAGGGAGCTCCTCTCTCTATAGAGTGTAATGGGGATTGTAGCTCTATTTGTGATTGGCTCTTCTTGATGCCATAGACTAACATGAAGTTTTTGTCACTCCATTTTCTATTGGTTGATACAAATTTGCCTCTCTTTTTTTAACCAATAGGAATCTCATAAATATCCCCATAGAATATAGTGGAAGGAGTAGCTCATATCCTGATTGGCTGAAATTTTCCCATAGCATATTATGTGTCTCGAGTAGCTTGTTTCCATATTGGTTAAAATGGCCGAGCCCCTCTTGTTCTGTCCAATTAGATGTATTCTAGGCGGTGTCTTTTGAATTTTACTGCCTTGGTGCTGAATGGCTACACAAACTCCCATAGGAAATACTGGTTCCTTGTCGCTCAAGTAGCGATTACAGGAATAACTTGACCAATCAGAGCTCAGTCTGTATTTTAAATGTACAATCTTTTCCGGTGCAGGTGAGAAATGCGTTGAGTATTGTTATACCAGACAAGGTGTAAATTTTTTTTTCTCTTTTATTGATTTTGAAATGTAATAGCGAAGTGAGAAACCTATAGCTTCACTACGGCTCTAGTGCCTCTCGCATGCCCCCCGAGATCGGGCACAGCGAACTTTTTACTGTTCGCTCATCTCTACTCCAGACCAATATCTTGCGCAGTAATGCACCTAATAATGCGCATACAAATGCCGTTGCGCAAAAAAAACAAGAATAGAACCGTATAACATGGTAGAATTATGAAGCCACAGGTGATAGGATCAGACATTTGGGTGAGTTCTACACTATTATTATGTGCATTCAATGTGGCGTCTAAGCACCACAATTTATACATGCCGCCCATAATGTCTCTGTTGTAAGTATCAGGGCTGCAGGACTCACAGTCACTCAACTTTTTCAGGCCCAGCTCCAGGGCTGAGGCCCCTGTCTCGGCTCTCGGAAGTGCCTGTACTGGATCCTGACCCTGCTGCGGCACAAGCACCACCTAGGGCATGCTCGGCTATATAATGGGAGAGTGTCCTAATTAACAGACAATGGCCTGTGACCTTCACTTATTTAAGGAACTTTCTGAGTCTGTTCCTGGTCAGTTCATTGATACCATTCATAGAGCCCGATCCCTGTCTCTTGTGTAGTTGCTGATTCCAGTATTTCCTGCATTAACCCCTGGTTTACCAGTTATATCTGCTCTTTCTACCATTGCACTGCTGCTGTTTCCTGATGCTGTACCAGTCCATTATCTACCTGGGACCTTGCTACCTGCTACCTGCCAACGGCTACACCATGACATGACATGTCACCTCTCCCTATAACCGGTGTCCTTGTCCTGCACTTCAGCTGTCACATCAGGGGTAGCGACCTGGAGGTTCCCCACAGTGAAGTCTGGTCCCTGGCTTAGTCTCCACCATTTTCATCTTCACTCATGGTGGCTCAGAGGATCCACAACCACCCAGTGTCTATGGTGTCGGTCCTATCTGACACATAGTCACTAGCCCCCACTCAGAGAACAATGCTCTATAGTGCAGCAGTGTCACATTGCTACTCACTGATGGTATTAAAGTCTCATATGTCTTATCTGTGACAGATGTCCCTAATGTCAAAAATGTTATAGATCTCACTAAGTCCTGTCCAGTACAAGGAGTCTTCTGAATGCTTCTAACTGGCACTTGCAGGAATCACACATTTCAGGCTCTCCATGGCCCAGTAAGTAGTCTCCCACCTGGCTTCTCCACAGATGCAGCTCTCATTACTTAGCAGACCCAGACAGTATTGGCTGTCTTAAGTTCCATCCACTATGCAAGTAGTTACTCATCACATATAATTTTACGGCTCATATTCATTGTGGTCAGGTCTGGCATCTTTTTTGTTTACAAAGAATTCTGTATCAAACTAATAAATTACATTAGTACAAAAAAATGCACTTGAACACAAAGTTAAAGGATTAGAGGAAGTGTGACAACATGCGAAACGGCTGTTATTATTATCATTATTATTTATTTTAGAGCGCCATTGATTCCAGGATGCTGTACATTCAAAGGCGGGGGGGAGTTACATACATAACAAATACAATGGTGATGATAAATGACTAGCAACTGATACAGAGGGGTAAGAGGACCCTGCCTGCGAAGGCTTACAATCTACAAGGTAGAGGTGGAGAGACAGAAGGAGAGGGGCAGATATGTTTTTGGGGTAACGCAGTGGCTGCTAGGTTATTGTAGGTTATAGGAAATCCTGAAGAGATGGGTTTTCAGGTTGCTTTTGAAACTGGTGAAAGTTGGGGAGAGTCTGATGTTTTGGGGTAATGAGTTCCAGAGAATGGGGGAAACACGAGAGAATTCTTGGAGACGGTTATGTGCAGAGCTGATGAGAGGAGAGCAGAGAAGCAGGTCCTGTGAGGAGCGGAGATTGCGAGAGGGGAGGTATCTGGAGATTAGAGCAGAGATGTATGGAGGGGAGAGGTTATGGAGAGCCTTGTAGGTCAGGGTTAGTAACTGTTGCCTTTGCATCTCTTGATTTTAATCCCAAGTGACCCGATTTTTGTATGCTACAAGGTGCTAATAAATAGATGTTTCAACGTACACTGGTGACTGCCGTGGATTTACATCTCTTTATATTTGGATTTCACTGTATTGACTCTCTTTTTTTCTACTGAGCACCACTAAAAGTACAATAGCAATACATATGTACACATAGTGCCTGCTTATCCTACGTTTGCTTCAAGAGTGGTGCTGGAGGTATTTTTCTTCTTTTCTATTGACAAAGTTAAAGGGGTTTCGCCACGTTACAAAATCTCTTTCTGCACAAGCGCAGCCATCTCCCCATTCATTGAGGCCTGCCTATAGAATATGGAAAATCCCCTTCAATGGGCATTAATTGGCCATGGGATCTTTCTTAATGATAAGTTCGACTGGATAAAGTTCACATTAAAACAACTTTTAAACTTTAAAAGCTTTATTACCAGCACTAAGCTCAAATAGTCTAGCCTTTAGCTCAGACCAAGACCACTAAATTATCATTTAACTGTCCAATTGCGTACTGCAAATGACTACGCCTCATTTAAATATAGGAGCCATGGCATAATTCAACAAAGCATAGGATAGTGCATCAAAACAAGTGTGTGTGTGTGTATGTGTGTATGTGTGTATGTGTGTATGTGTTGGTTAGCAGGGCCAGCTCTTGTTTATAGCTATAGAGATGACAACTTCAATGCCCACCAGTGCCCCATTTATTTAAAAATCAAGGGTCATGTGTTAAATGTTTTTCCAATAACATGTTGTCACTAGTCAGATTGACGAATTAACCCCAGCAACAGTAGGGACCTAAGTCAAAGCAATGACTGTCCACAAACTGCCTAAATGCAGACAAGGGATGCGGTCTTTTTGGTGGAAAATTCAAATCAAAACTGCTCCATGTCACAAGCTGGGATCTCTTACCATAGATCCAAGTACCCACATTAGGGTTTATTTTGTTCACCAATAAATTTCTCATTCTGGAGCTGACAATATGAAACATGAAAAAGCCAGAACAAACTAAGAGGGAGTCGTGACTATTTAACTATTCTCCAATCTGGTTTAAAAGTAAAGTTTGGAAGACTCTCTTCTAACCTGAAGATTATTTTCTTTCCCTTTGATTATAAGCATTGCTTTATACTCCCCGCAATTTTTTTATTAAATATAATAAAAAAATCTAAATGTACTACTTACTGTACATTGTTAGGAAAAATCCAAGCTAAGTGCAACCTACAAAGCAATAAACATGAAAAAAACAAAGAAACAATTTTAAGAGCTTGGTTTGAAAAAAACTAACATCGGGTTACAAAAATAAGAAAATCTTTACATAATACCCCAAAAATGTAAAAAGGGTTTGAAAAAAAAACCCGGGTGCCATGGGGGGATAAAAAAAAACATAAAAATTTAGTCTCCACAATAATAAGTAAAATTTATATGTAGTGGGTTTAGCGATTCCGTTGGCCATCGAAAAATCGGTCGATGGTCGTTTGTCGACCTCATGGGACAAAATTTCGATGGTCGATGGTAGATTTAAAATTCGAGGACCATTTAATTTCTATTGGGGGGGAGCAACAACACCTTCATTCTCACACCTCAACGGGGTTTGGAAAAGAAGCGGAAATTTAAACCCCCTTCGGGCCCTTTGGGGGCACCCCTACGCCAGGTTTTTGGGGGTTCACGCCCCCTTGGACGTAGGGAAGCGCCCTGAGGATGGGAAGGGGAAACTCAAAAAAAAAGGGGTTCGCAACGCGATCGGGGGGTTTTTGTCGTTGAAATATTGCGGGCTGACACCCCGAAGCTTTCGGCCCTTTCCCCCCGACCCCGGCTCGCTCCGGGGCGGGGGGGGGGGGGGTTTTCCCCTTAAATTTAATCGCGCCCAATCGGGGCCAATAACTAAGAGAGACGCAGGGGGAAGATCGCTCCCTGGTCTCTGTCGGCGGCAGCAGCGCAACGGTTTCGGGGCGATTTTTGCAGCTCCTCCCCTTTCTGACAGACACCCGGAAGGCAGAGAATCCTTTCCCGGGTTTTGTCTGTGACGTCACATCCCCGGGGGCCTTTGCCCTGGGGGCCATTTTTTCCCGGCATCGTTATGACATTTGTCATAAGAAACCGTCATACCCAACCCAACCCTATGCACTGATTCCTTTTTGAATGAGAGTTTCTAAAATCTCTCTTTCAAACCCCTGGGGGGAAATTTTAAAAAATCCCCCTTTTTAAAAAAGTGAAAAAAAGGGTAAAAAAAAAAGTAAAAAAAAAATAATTTAAAAACCAAACACAAAAATAAAAAAAAAAATACTACCCCCCCTTTTTTTCCCCTTTACAAACGCCAATCCCCCCAAAAAAAAGTAAAAAATTAAATAAAGTACCCAAAATTTGGTATCCGCTTGCGTAAAGACCTGCCTTAAATCTGCATTTTAATTTAAAACCCTTTAGGGTTGAACCCCGGGAAAAAAAAAAAAAAAAAAAATACAGAATTAAGATTTTTGTTCATCCCGCAGCACAAAAAATTGGAATAAAAACGATAAAAAACTCCTAGAAAACCCCAAAATTTGTAAATTAAAACATAAATTCATCCCGAAAAAAAAGCCCTTATACGCTTGAAAAAGGAAAAAAATAAAAAATTTTTATAGCTCTCAAAAAGATGCGGGGCATAAAATATTGTTTTAAACAACAAAAAAACACTTTTTTTTTTTTTTTAAAGTGTTTTCAAAAAAAAAAAACTATATAATAGGGTATCGCCATAATCGTAGTGCCCTAAAGTTTAAAAGCTAACTTATCCCGGATACTGCACGGTGACCCCTTTTAAAAAAATTAAAATAAAAAAAATTTACGGGATTGCAGTTTTTTCCTCACCCTGGCCTAAAAAAAAAGGGTTTTAAAAGCGATAAAAAACCCTTTGCCCCCCCCAAAAATTGATACTAAAAAAAAGGGTCAACTCATCTCGAAAATAAAAGGTCCCTACACGGGCTCCAAGCACAAAAAAATTTAAAAAGGTTATGACTTTTCAGACTAGGGAAAAAGAAAAAAGTTTTTTCCCCGGGTTGGGAATAAAAGTGTTTTTATTGAAAAAAAAGCAAAAAAAACTTTAAAAAAATATAAAAATTTGGGTTACCCCTTTTAATCGTTTTTGGAACCTGCTAAGTAAGAACCGGGGTAAATATTTTCCGAAAAATTTGATCGCTATAAAAAAAAAAATTTTAAAAACACTCCCCAAGATTGCTCAAATTTTGTTAAAAAACCATCTCAAAAAAAAATTTTAAAAAAAAGTAAAAACTTTAGCATAAATAATGGTCCCAATAAAAATTTCAACTCACCCCGCAAAAAACAACCCCATACACAGCTCGGGAAAAAAGGGCAAAAAAAAAAAAGTTAGGGCCCTGTCGAATAGGAAAACATAAAAACCCCAATTTTTTATAGAAAAAATTTCTACTGTTTTTAAAAGTAAAAAAAAGGGAAAAAAAACTATATAAAATCTATATCATTGAAATTTGTCCCGGGACCCCAAAAAGAAAAATTTTATCAATCATTTACACTGCAACGGTAAATTTGTTTGAAAAATTGAAATCAAAAAAAAATTGACCTGGAACTGTTTTTTTTTCCCCCCCATTTTCATTCCCCAATGCAAAAAAAAAAACCCTAGGGAACCCCTTGGTGCCTAAAAGGCAGAATCCCACCCCTAGTTTTGGGGATCCCTGAGGGGGTTGTTAAATCCAAAAGGGGGGCGATTCCCCGGGAAAGGGTTTTCCCGCCTTTTTCTGCTATTTTGGGGGGCTTTGCAAAATGGGCCCAGGGCCCCACCAAAATCTGGTTCAAAAACCCAAATTAGCCCCCCCCCTCCCTTATAAGCCCTGCCTTGCCCCCAAAACACCGTTTACACCCATATGTTGGGTATTGCCGAATTTGGGGAAGAAATTGTTAAACAAAGTTTTAGGTTTTTTTTTCCCGGGAAATTCCCTTGTAAATAAAAACATTTTTAAGCAAAAATTGCAGATTACGGGAAAAAAAATTTTTTTTAAATTTTTCACACCCTTTATGTTTAAATTAAATTGGGGGATCCCCTGTGGGGCCCTATATACTCAATGAAACCCCTGGATATTTTCCCTTTAAAGGGGTTTGTATTTTCCCCAATTTTGGGGGTCTATTTGGGGGTGATTTTTTAAAATTTTGTGCCCCTTTAAAGGTGCCCCAAACCTGAAAAAATGGGCCAAAAATAAAATTTTTTAAAAATTGAGACCCCCAAAGTCCATAGGTGCTCCTCCTATTCGGGGGGCCTTATGGTTTAAAAAGGCCAAATAAGCACTAGGGCCACAAAATGGGATATCTCTAAAAACAGAAAAAACCTGGGGGAAATTTTGATATTAAGTTGCTTTTACCGGGAAACACTTTTTCCCCCCGGTTTTCCCCAGTAAAAAAAAGGGGATAAAAAAAATTTAAAAATCTTAAAAAAAAAAAGTGAAATTTTAAAAATTTCCCCTCCCCCTTTGTTTTAAAAATTTCTGTAAAATATCAAAAAGGGTTATCAAACTTCCTAAATAGTGTTTTTTAAAATACTTTAAAAGGGGGGTCTAGTTTCTCAATGGTTTCACTTATGGGGGTATCTAACATGCGGGGCCCCCCAAAATTTCACATAAAAATGGAGGGTTTTCTCTAAAAAAATGTATATTCCCAAATTTTCTTAAAAATTTGTGAGAAATTACTACTAAATTTTTAAGCCCCCTAATTTTCGTAAAAAAAAAAAAAAACATTTAAAAAATTATGCCCAAAAAATTTGTGGGACATATGGTAGATGCTAGTTTAAAACTATTTTGGTTTAAATTTAAATTATCTGTCTTTTCACCAGAAATTTTGCAACTTTCAAAATCCGAAAATTTTTTTTAAAATTTTTAAAGAAATTTTTATATTTTTCCAAACAAACAAAGGGTTTTATGGATAAAAAAATTTCTTACAACTTAAAGCCAATGTTTTTACGAAAAACATTTTCTGAAACACATGGATAAAGGGAAAAGTGTAAAAAGTTATTCTCCCCATAAATTGACTTTTTCAGATTTCAAAAAAAGGGCTGTGTTTAGGAAGGTCAAAACAGGCTGGGGGTTTTTAAGGGGGGTTTAAAATCCACAACGTCAAATGGGTAATGCTAACATTTAGGGCAACAAACTTGGTTATAAAAACCACGGGAAAAAAAATCCCCCCCCAGACCATTTACTATCCCCGTTTGCACCAAAAGCATGACCCCTTTAAAAAAACCCGCTTTACCCCCAAATTTAAAAAATGCCAGAAAAGGGAGTATATTTGAAACCCCTTTTTTTTCTTGAATTGGACATTTAATTTTCCCTTTTCCCCGGGGCCCCCACCTAGCCCCCAAAAAACCCCTATGACCCCCAGATTAAAAAATGCCCGGGAAAAAGGGGTCTTTTAACCACCATTTTTGTTTTTACTGGCCCTTTACTATACCCGTTTCCCGGGCCCCAAACATGAGCCCCAAAAAACCTGCATGACCCCCGATTAAAAAGGGGCCGGGAAAAAGGGTATTTCAAAAAACATTTTAGTTTCACTGGGGTTTTGGGCTATACCTTTTTTTGGGCCACAGCAAGACCAAAAAAACCTGTCGACCACCAAATTTAAAAAAAGGGCCCGGGGGAAAGGGTCTTTGAAAACAAACCCTTTTAAATTTTTTACTGGACAAAAAACTGCCCGTCTTGGGTAGCGCTTTCCCCCCCCCGTATGAGTGCGGAACAAATTTAGCTTCACTTTGGAAAAAACTGGTGGGGGTTTTAAAGTCCTGTTCCCCCCAGGGGCCCCTTTTTTTTGGCATTCTTTTTTTCATTTTTTCTTTAAAGTTTCTGGAGGGAAAATTTTCTCGTACTTTGGGTTTTGTCCGTGCTCCATACCCATGTCCTCTGAAAAAACCACCCTCTGGTTTAAATTTTCCTGTACCCCCTTGGGACAATTCCCGAGGGAAATTTTTTTTTCCCGCTATTTTTAAAAAGGGGAATTTTTTTTGGGATTTTTTAATTTTAGAAAACAATTTTTAAAATAGGATGGAATTCCCCCCAAAGTCTTTGTTTTTCCCCTTTTTTTAAATTTTAATTTAATGGGTTGTCTAATTTCAGGATTTATAGCTATGTTAAAAAATTCTTGCAAAAACAAGTCATTTTTCAATAAAGGTCCCTTATCAGTGTCCTTTCTTTTTCCTGTTTCTTTGGGCAGCCCCCCACACCCTTGAGCCCCCTCTGGGCCCCTTGTGAAAAACAAAAGTTTTGAAAAAGAAACAACAATTTTTTTTATAATTGGGGGCCGTTTGTAAAAGTAATGGGGCCCGCAAAATGACCAAAGTGAAAAAAAAAAACGTATCGAAAAAATTTTTTTTTTTGGATAATAAAAGGAATTTTTTGGGACCTTTCAATTCACTTTTTGGGGACTTAAAAAAATTGCTGTATTCAACCCTTTAAGTGCAAGGTGCCTCAAAGAAAAAAAGTGTAGGCGCCAAAGTGAAAAAAAAACCCTATCTGTTAAAATTTTTCGGATAAAAAAGGGGATTTTTTGGGGCCCCATTTAATTTTTACCTGTGGTAACAAAACAATTGCTGGATTCAAAGTTAAATTTCAATGTGGGGTCTATCAACAAAATTGGACTGGGCAAAAAATGCAAAAAAAAAAAACGGAAACTGTAATGTAAAATTCGAAAAATAAAAAGGAAATTTTTTGGGACCCAAACAACAATTGCTGACTACAAAATTGGTGTATTTAATTTAAGTGCAAAAGGGGCCCAATGAAAAAAGTGTAGTGCGCCAAATGAAAAAAAAACGTATCTGTTAAAGTATTCGGGTAATAAAAGGTATTTTTGGGCCCTATCAAATTTAACCCGTGGAACTTTCACAATTGCGGGGTTCAAAAATTTAAATTTCAATGTGGCTTTTACAACAAATTGGACTGGGCAAAAAGTGCAAAAAACACGTATCTGAAAAGTATTCGAATTTTAAAAGTATTTTTTGGGACCTATAAAACCCGTGCTGGCTACAAAATTGCTGTATTCACATTTTAAATGCAAAAGGGGCCTCAATGAAAAAAAGCGTAGTGCGCAAAAGTTTAAAAAAAACCCTATCTGTAATGTATTTTGGATAAAAAAAGGTATTTTTGGCACCCATCCCCCTGTGTGACTACAAAATTGCTGGATTTAATTTAAAATGCAAAGGGGGCCCATATCAACAAACTGGAATGGGCAAAAAAAAAAAAGAACACCACCCGAAATTTTATTGATAATAAAAATTTGGGGTTTTTTTTCCCCAACAAAAAGACCTGCATTTTCTAGAAAAGATGTGTATCCTAATATAAGTTCAGGGGGGCCCCAAAATCCCTGAAATTTTTTCAATAAAAAATGTTTTAAAAAATTTAAAACAATTTGCAGCGGGAGGTTTCTTTCCCTTTAAAAATTTTCTACCCAACTTTCATAAAAAATTTTCCCAAACCTTTATTTTAAAAAGTTGTTTAAGGGTCACCGCTAACCCGTAGAAATTCCCTGGAAAAAAATAGAAAAAATTTTTCGCTGAGCTGGTTTGGGGGACAGGGGAAAAGCGCACTCCTACTGCTATGAAAACCGAAGCACTTTATCCCGAACAGGAAGGGGTGTTCTATTTTAAAAAAGAGGTCATGTGATTTTTTTCAGCCCAAACGCAACCAATTTCACACCCAGTCATGGTCCCCCCAAAAACACATTCACCCCGCTCTACCTTTGGGAAGCGGATTTTTGGCCGCCAAAAAAGACAGGGAAACGCCCAAAATGGCGCCGGGTCTTAATAATGATGACAGATTTTAACCTAAATTATTCATGATCTAAAAATTTTTAATCAACATAAAAACGGGGCCCCATTTCAACTTTTTTCCGGGTTTAAAATCGCCCCAAAAACTAATTATATGGCCCCTTAGACATAAGTTTCCGCAAAAATTATTCATGCCCTGGGGTCAATAAATTCGAAGGATTTCCCTTTTTTAAAAAGGGTTTTTTTCCTTGGGAAAATAAATTTGTTACAGTGTCAGTTCTCAGAGAATAAAAAAGCAAAAAAATTTTTTGATACCAGGAATCGTTCTCCCTTTAAATATTGTATGTGTAAAAAAATTAATGGCCTTGGGAATTTAATTGATGGCCCAAAAAATGATGGATTTTTTTCAATGGTTGCCTTCACCCAAAAATATGTTTTTTATTTATGAGGGGTTATGGGAGTTTTTTCCCTTTGGGAAAAAAAATCAGTACCTAAGCCTTTAGGAAAACCAAAGTTTTATAGTTGCACCTTTAAACCTTTTTTTTATGTAAACGTCCCGGATACCAAAATTATTTTGATGTACATAGGTTTTTGGGGAAAAGGGCAAATTTTAGGGGGGGCGATTTTCCACACTCCAATTATATAAAATTTTTTGTTTGGGCCGGGACTGCTTACCAAGGTTCCCTGGGTGTGGGAGGGTTTGGGAAAGTGTTTAAAATCATTTTATTTATGACTGCGTGTAAGAAAAAATTTACACCCCCCTTTGTGGGGTGCAAAAAAAAAGGAAAAGGGAGGCAACATGATTAAAATTTTTTTTTGGGCCCAGGGAAAGGGGGTTTTGGGATCAAAATTTTTCAAAGACTTTTTGCCCAGTATAGAAAAAAAGGGGTTTTTTTTGTAAAGTAGGGCCCTTTTGACTGGACAGGGGAATTTCCAAAAGGTTCCCCAAATTTCAGCCAAAGAAATTTAAAACACTGCTAATTTTAAGGGTTTTAAAATTTTTTTTTGGGGTCCCGTTAGACAAACTGGAAACCCGATAGCGAGATTTTGAATCACAGGCAATTACAATTTTTTTATTGGAAACTACATGTTTCAAAGTGGTATACCTGAGCCAGAATTGTCATGTTATCGCTAGGAAAGCGCGGTTAAGGGGCGGGTTAAAAATCCCGGGCATTTTTATGGGTATTTTTTAATGCGCATGAAATTTGGCGTTTTTAAAAGCCAAAAATTTTATAAAATTTGGCCCCCAAAAAGCGTAATTGTAATTTTTTTCACTTTTAAAACTCAAAAAACCGGGTTCCGTTTTATTTAAAAAGGGGTTATACAATATACAGTTCTTCTCTACAGTTTTTATATACTACCCCCCCAAAAAAAATTTATTTGGTTTTTGGGCAAATATCCAAATTTCTCTAATTTTTTTGGGTATGTATTTTCAACTACCCCTGGAAAAGGTACATGGAAACAGCATACTCCAAAGCATTTTGCCAGTTATCCGGAAATCTGGAAAAGGGGGGAGTGTTGTCCCTTTCCAGGAAATAGCACAACGGGAAAATTGAAAAGGGGGTTTTAATATACACTCACTATTAAATTTTTTTAATAAAAAAAGTGCCCTGGGGATTTCCCTCATTTTTTCTTTTCCCCTTTTCTCTTTGCATTTAAAAGGGGTCTTGTGTTATCTCATCCCATTTTAAATCTGCCCCCCAATTGCCCGCACTCCCCAAAAACCCTTTTTATTTTAACTTCAGCCCTTTTTTTTCCTCATTTCTTTTTTAAATGTGGGGAAATTTTTAACGGTTTCTACTACCTGTAATAATAGCTGCGAAAACACCGGGGTCTGAAGCTTTTAAGACCTGAAAAGCTGAGGAAAGGTCCATAAAAGGGGGGAACTTCCTAACAAAACGCTTTTGGCTTTTTTTGGGTCTTTTTTTGACTTTTAAAGTCGTTATCTTTTTCCCCTGTTTTGGCGGGTACTGGGCTAAAATGGACAAAAAAGGGAAATTAAAATTTAAATTTAATTTTTTTTGTTTTTAAATGCAACGTCCACCCCTGCCTGGCTTTTCCCCCCGATGTGAAGCTGGTTTAAACCACTTGGGATAACCAGGGAAAAAAGGGAGAAATGGTTAATGAACACATATTTAAAAGTGACTTGGGTTTTTCCCAAATCTTTTTAAAAAAAAACAAACCTTGTACGAGACAACCCCTTTAAGGCATTTAATCAATTTTTCCGGGTCTTTCCTTTTCGGACATCAGCGTCTGTCCCTAAAAGAACTCTAAAGGTTGAAGACTCCCGTAGATGAAAAGGTAAAAAAAAAGGTGCAGTATAGCTCAAAAAATTTTTGCCTAAAAATTTTTTAAAGAGGTAATAAAAAACCCTTTTAAAAAAAAAATGGAAAATGTTTTTTTTTGATAAATTTTTATGCACAAAATAAATTGGTCCCTAATTTTCCGTAAAACCTCATGGGACCTTGAAAAGGGGGGGATTTTAAAAGGTAGGGGGTTAGGAGGATGCTGTAATTTTTGACATGCATAGTAGTAAAGGGGGTTGTAAACCCTTTTAAATTTCGTCGTAAAACTTTTAAACAAGTTTTTGGGCTATTTTTTAAGTTTTTGGGGGTATTTTTTTTTATTGAATAACTCCTGCTCCCGCAAACCAAAAATACGTAATAAAAATTTCTAAAAATGTGGGAAAAATTTTAAAAAAGCCCCATGTATGAAAACTGTCTTGGGCTAAGACTTTCTATTTTTGACCATAGCAACCAATCAAAAGCTCCCCTTTAAAATTTCTTATAGTGCTCTGAAAAAAAAGAAAAGGGGGGGGGCCCGATTTTTTTGCTTTTGGGCAAAAAAAGAAATCTTTGACCAAA
>JAODAL010057233.1:0-22803 GCA_025379985.1 Phyllomedusa bahiana
AGGGGCCCCCAATTGTAGACCTGCACGAGGCTTGGATGGGCTACAGTACAATAGGCAAGCAGCTTGGTGAGAATGTAACAACTTTTAATGCAATTATTAGAAAATGGAAGAAACACAAGATGATTGTCAATCTTCCCCGTCTCCATGCAAGATCTTGCTTCATGAGGTTAGGATGATTCTGAGAAAGATCAGGAATCAGCCCAGAACTACATGGGAGGGCATGGTCAATGATCTGAATACAGCTGGGACCACAGTTAGATTATCATTACTAACACCATATGCCTTCATGGATTAAAATCCCACAGGGCATGAATAGTCCCACTGCTCATGCCAGCACATATTCAGGCCCATTTGAAGTTCACCAATGACCATCTGGATGATCCAGAGGAGGCATTGGAGAAGGTCATGTAGTCAGATGAGACCAAAGTAGAACTTTTTGTTATCAACTCCACTCGCCGTGTTTGGAGGAAGAAGGATGAGTACAACCCCAAGCATATTGTCCCAAACGTGAAGCATGAGGGTGGAAACATCATACTGTGAGGGTGTTTTTCTGCAAAGGGGACAGGACGACTGCACTGTATTGAAGGGAAGATGAATGGGGCTATGTATCGTGAGATTTTGGCCAACAATCCCAAGCCCTGGAGTCACAGGTGTGTGGAGCCCCACCCATGGCTGACATGGACAGTCAGCAGGAGAGGTCCAGACTGCACCCAGACCGCATACCTGGTAAGACTGTTCCACTTATTTATGACATGGATTTTTGAGACTGTCAGGCAAGTCCAGAATGTATCTCATCACCAGGGTGTACAAAATGGAGGCCCAGACATGCTGCTAGGCCTGGGAAAGAATCCTGAGGGTGGTGAGACTGTGAGAAGTGGACTTGAAAAGTCTGATCTTAATAGTTGTGACATATATGCACTGCCGTTTATTGAAAATGTTAATAATATAGCTAACCTGCCTGTGTTCCATGACCAGATCACACAGCCTGAGCAGGGGGAGGGGAGCTGGGTCACAAAGTCAGCTCCAAAAACTGCGTTCCTGTGTGAACAAGCAGCTAGAGGTGCGGTAGCAGAGAGTAGCTCTAGTGTGCCCTAGAGGTCATAGGGGAAAGCAGTCCAAGTAGCACAGGTGATGTGTGTGAAGTGTCTGGTTTCCAGTCCGTAAATGTCTGTACCCATGACCCCAGCTCACTGTGTGTACAGGAGGGTAACGTGAAAGTTGCAGGTGCGCCCCTAATGGTTCTGGCTGGTAATACCACAATGTGTGCAGGTGCGGTATGTCTGGGGATTGATAGCAGTCCTGAGAGTTGTGCTGTCAATGCAGTTCCCCACGGAGCTGATGTGGTCGCCCGTAGCAATCAGGTGCACCGCGGTGTGGAAAAGGAGATTGAGTTGCCTGGTGTGAATACGGCTGGTGCATTGCCTGGACGGGGGAAGTCAAACCCTGGAAATGAGGGCTCTGCTACCATGTATGAGAGACTAGGAGTGTGTGAATGTGGTGGTTATTGGGCCATGGGAAACAAACACTCAGTGGGAAAAGTCTCTATGGGGTTTGGGGAATTAGACACTATAAGGTCTCAGTACTGCAGTGTAATGATGATGCTGAAGCAGATTTTGTGTGCAGCCCTGAGCAGGGTATTACAGAGAAATGGATCTATGATAGAAATCCAGATTGTGACCCTGCAGGGAATGAAGGGAACAGGCATGATGGGATCTGTAGTGCTGCTGAGTTCACTGGTTTCAATGGTGGCTGTATTTCCAGTAGCTTTTACTGCAGTGGTCCCAAAGACTGCAGTGGCTGTAGGAATGGAAAGTGTGAGCCGCTATACCCAGAGGAGGGGGATTTAGGCTCAAGCGCTAGTGAAGGGCTGGTCAGGGTGTTTAACCCCTCGGATGGTAAGGTAACCGCCAGTAAGGAAACTGAGGTAAATGGCAAGGATTTATTTATATGTGCTAGTAATGATATGCTATGTGATATGCTATTTGCTATCCGCCTAGATTAGGCGCATCAATTATACCATGCAAGGTATACCAGACACAACATTTTTGACAGGTTCATTCATTCAGGCGCATTATACACTCATTTAATGCGCCTTAAAACTGACGTGGCGGTGTCTCTTTTCTGACATGTCGCACTATGTGTTGTGCTAACAGCAGCTTTTGATAATTTTTTTTCAGTTATAAAATAGTAACCCCTTAATATAATTGGAAAAGTCAACAACAAAAATATTACATAAATACAAAAAACACCTATTATGCATTATAACAACTGTAATAACCTTAAGAATTAATTTAACAAGTTATTTTTGTGTTAAACATGGACATTGTGATGACAGTAATTCATACCTTTCATAGAGAGCTATGAATTACGCCTGTCTTCCACGACACGTATTGAACGCCGTGGAAAAAAAGTAACATGTCACTTCTCCCCAGCGTTTACGTGGTGGAGATAATGGAGCTGAATGGGGCCTCCCTCCTGCGCTCTAGAAGCACGTGATGGCCAGCGCATACGTTTAAAACATCTGGCATATTGCCGCGTGCACATAAAATGCCACAATACGCCGTGTTAACATACCCACAGTGTGCTACAATTTAATTTGGAGTTTTTTCTTTTGGATTTTCATATAAAAGAAAAACTTTGGTTGCCCAATTTTGGTTCCATACAAACAGCTCAGAGATTGTGTGGAAGTCTAATATGACCATGTGCAAATAACTGAATGGCAGATACACACTGAATAAAGATATTTTCTAACATTAACTCAATAGTGTATTCCCATCTTGTCCCTATGCAAATCTCTTTCATTGACTTCTATGTGAGTTCTGAGAAGAGCTGAGCACACTGCAGCTGGAGGAGAACCAAGATGTGGTGTGGGAGTATGAGATGGCAATACCACTGTAATGCCATTACAGAAATGCTATATATTCTGTCAACAACATATACAATAAATAAAAGTAAAGGGGGAAATAATGGAATGAACCCTTTTACAATATGTGTCATTTTTACTTAAAAACAAAACAACAGAAAAAGGTTTTATGTGAGAAATTCTAGTAAAGACCAGTTTGCAGAACAAAAGGCCATCTTTGTATTTTAAGGTTTTCGAGATTTGCTTCTCATTAGCTCTCTTACGTCATTCCTTAACAGAAAAGTTCTTTATGAAAGCCTGAACTCAGCCTTTAAAATGAGCATCATATGTAGGAGAGGGAAATTCATTCACATTTGTTATAAGTCCTGTAAATGATTTATTATCCAACTGTTAAATCATTCATCCATACAGTTTATTTATGTAAGTGGAAATTTCACTATGGTATAATGTTCATTGGTTGGGCAGAGCTCTGTATAAGGTCTTTGATATAGCCTGAAGTGGTTCTCCCAAGGGTCCAAGGAATGTTTAACTTAAGTGTGGTAGGAAGCAAAGGGGAACAGCAAAGGACCCTTAGTAAATAAATGAGTGAAATAACTGGTTTTCCTATAGTCTGTAAACACAGTAACATTGATTGTAATCTCAACTTCAAGTTGGTTTACTTTCACCATAAGGACCTCAAATGACCTTTCGGTAAACCTACAACTTTTTCGGTAGTAATAAGGAGTTCAGTCTTAACAACTAGTCAAGCTAGCAACATTTATATTTAATGCCAAATGTTACTTTCCTAATTTTGTAGCCTGTATAAAACATAAAAGAAGTCTATGTTTTACCTATGTTGACAGTCCTTTTCATATTGGTTCTTATAAAAACCATCAGGATCTTTCGTTACCTTTCATATGTGTTTGGAAATGTTTTTACAAATGCAGTTATACCTTTGTGAAATATTTTGCTCACTGTAAAATGCTTTTGTGAACTTAACTTTCTCACTTTTGCTTTGAAGTCACCTTTTTTCGTTTAAGGGCACGACCTCTTGTAGCAATTACATGTGTTATACAAGCATCTGATTTAAATTGCAAGTAGAGCATATATTGAAAACTTTAGTATATTCATCCTAAAACAGAATATATCAATATCTGTACTAAGACCAAGTGGGATGGCAGCAATGAGGCATTATGTTTGATCTCCTTGAACCCTCTGCACATTACCATACCAGCAAAATATGCTCATACGTTTTGAATTTAGGGCCATATCCCATAAGCTCCATTACATTTTGCCAATCATGTTGTAGGTATTTACTGTTGCTAGACACTTGGAAGAAAAGCACATCACACAGAATCACTGCCAAAATGTTAAAACCACTATGTTCAGTAAAAAAAAAACAATAATTTATCCTTGGCAAATACATCTACTGAGTTGACTATCAAAGACTATTTCTAAAGAAAAAAGTATTACCCATTGCTAAAATGGTTGAAAAAATGTATGTCCAGTTGAGTTTATTCTATACAGGAAAAAGCAGTTGTTTCAAAAAAGGGTTATTGCATACCTCCCAACATTTAGAGATTGTAAATAGGGACACATTAGCCATGCCTCTGGCCACGCCCAAACAAATGACATCACACCAGGACACACCTCTAACCACGCCCCGCCAAACTAAATCATGCCCCGCCCCTCCAGAAGACCAGCGCCAACACAACAACGGCGCCACTAGGGTCTGTAAACATGTAATTATATAAAGTAGTGTATTGTATATACAGAGATCCATACAAATAGCTGTAAGACAATGTTCTGTGGATTACACCTCTATGTAATGGTCATATAGTGACCACATAATACCAATATACAAGGAGTAAATATCCCCGTACTGTTACTGACAAAACCACGACTAATATTATCAATGATACTGCTATACAGAGATCAAATAATTCTGCCCCCACTATGCCCACCATAAACCACCAAATACTAAAGGGAATAATATCACCAACCCCCCATAAACCACATAACCCCAAACCCCCTTAGAAACCCTGAATAAAACCACAGCACCATGCCCACTTTAACCCAAACCAGATAGAAAACTGAATAAGACCAAAAAAACCATGAAACTATCACCCCACATAATGACTAAATTTAATTACCAAAAGACCATGACCCCCCTAACACCACCCCCCATAGTGACTGAATAATCTGCCATACTGATCCTAAAAATTAAACCATTACACTCCAAACCCAAATTACTCCCAGAAAAGTAAAATTTAGGGGGGGTAGTTGCGGGTTGTACAAAAGGCCTACGCAGACTGTATTTACCCCAAAACAGTGACCATAGGGGGGTAGTCCCAAGTTTTTACACGGGGCTCGCAGAATATAAGTGTTGAAAAGTAAAATAAAATTTAGTGACTCCAGGTGACGTTTTCCTCTGGGGGGGATTTCATTCCCTTTTTTCCTTTTCCTTTCCCCAGTCCCCCAGGGACCACTTTTTCCCGGCCTGGGCCCCTGCAAAATTTAAAAACCAAACACAAACATATTGGGCCCCTCTGCCCCCCTTTTTCCCATCACCTCCTACCAAATACACCTTTCTGTACAAACCCCAAAGGGGGTGATGGGTGGAGTAGGGGGAGGGGAGTGGTGGTTATGGGTGTCGGGTGAGGGTTGTATTTTGTGTTGGCACTGGGCCCGGGCAGGGGTAAAAGAGGGGGTAAAGGCCCCAGCTTCCCAAATTTTTCTCCGGGGGGGGAGACAGAAGACCTTCCCCGCGGAGATTGTGGTGCGGCTGTGGCCTTTTCCCATTCCCTACAGCCCCAGATGATCGCCACAGCATGCCCTTCAGGGGGCGGGGGGTTGGAGAAAATAAATAATTTTGGGGATTTGTTGGGCCCTATTTGGCCCAAGCGTAGTTTTCTATTTTAAACTAACTTTGGTCCGAGGGGGTGTCAGGGGTTTTTTTTAAAAAAAAAGGGTTTTCTTTTTTTTTTTTTCTGTGTTTTTTTTTTTCCTTTTTTTCCAGTGATAGTAATGGAGGTGTTGTCAGATCTCTATTACTATCGCTCGGGCTTGGGGTGTCAGCCTTTTGGCAGTTTTTGTCCACCCCCCAAGGGCCCCACCCCTAAACCCCCATGTCACTATTACCCCCAATACCCCAAAACCCCCAAAAGGGGCCCGGAAAAGCCGTAACCAAAGGGGAAACCCCAACCCCTTTTAAAAGCGGGGGTCCCCTTCGGAGCAGCTGCAGGGCTGTATTTTAAGTGGGAAGGGGGCCAGTATTGATGGGACCCCTTTCCCCTTCTATTTGTATTAGGCTTTCAGCTTTTTGGTTTTTACCCCCGGCTGGTAATGGAAAAATTTGGGGGGGAACCCACCTTTTTTTTTTTTTTCAAAAATCATTTTTTTTTTTGGAAAACCCCACAGTGGGCCCCCTCCTGTAATCTTTGCCCGTGAATGCCCGTGGGGAAGGGGTTTTACCCAAATAAATAAATTTTCAGAAAAAAAAAACGTGAGGTCCCCCGCCCAATTTTCATAACAAGCCAGGGTAAAAAACGAAACGGCAGCCTGGAAATAAACAGAATGGGAAGAAACCATTGTTACTGGAAAATTCTATTTTAAAAAAATTCCCGCCCGCACTGTCCCCGAAGGGCCCTTTACTTTAGGGGATCTGCTTTGGGGTGACGGTTACTGGCTTTTTCCCCCGTACCCCCTTTTTCGTGGGGGGTTTGGGGTTTTGGGGTAATAGTGACAGGGGGGTTTGTGTCCCGCCTTTGTTTTCCAAAAAAAAACCGTTTGGGTGACACCAAAGCCGAGCGGAAAAGTAATGGGGAAAAGGGGTCATCCAGATACCCCCACTACTATTAATGGAAGAAAATGAAAAAAAAAAACACAGAAACAGAAAAAAAAAACTTTATTTTAAAAAAACCTCCCCGACACACCAAACCCCCTTTAAATCATTTTATTAAAGAAAAAGATGTAACGTCGTCCGGGGTAGTAAAACCCAATCGACGTAGTCCAAAAAGGGAACCCCCGTAAAAAAAACAACAACCCTTTTTTTTTCAAATGGCAACCCCTCACCCAAGCTTTCTTTGGGGTGCAGAAAAGTCTATTCAGTGCACGGAAAGCTGGGTGAATCCAAAAAAAGGGAGGGGGTCCAGCGTCCCCGGTAAGCTGAGTGGCAACCCCTCCCCCACAGCAGGGACCCTTTTTTTTCCCCGGTTGCCTGGTGAGGGGGAAATCACCCAGCTTCCTATATACTGGATAAAAATTTTTTTAAAGCAAATGGGGAAAGCTGGGTTACTGGGTTCCCCCCAGGAGGGGCATCCCCAAAAAAAATTTTGTTCCCGCTGTTTTGGGGGGTGGGTGCCCCTCAAGGGTTTTGGATGTGGGGTTTAGCCCCATTTCCAGCCTGTGGGGGAAAAAAATGGGTAGGCCCTTGGGGGAAAAGGGAGGGGGGAAACCCTGTGTGCGGGGTGTGTGTATGTGGGGGGGGGGGAAAGGGGGGGTTTTGGAAAAGGGGGCAGGAAGGTAAGAGGGGGTTGAGTGGGGTGTTTTGGGAAGAATGGGGGATTCAGGGGGGGGGCCAGTTTGGCACATTAACCATTTTTTTTTTTTTTTTCCTCCCTTTTTTTATACCCCAAAAAACCGTTTCCTTTATTTTAAACCCCTTTTGGGGAAATAACCAAACCCCCTTTTCATTCACCCCAAATTTTTGGGGGACCAGGGGGGGTTGGGTTGGGGCCGGGGGGGGCTAGGTTGGATCAAATTTGGTATTTCCGGGGGGGTTCCTTTTGGTTGGCAAGGGGGGTTTTGGGGGGGGGGGGTTTTTTTGGGAAGGGGGGGCCCCCGGGTTGGGGGGGCGGGAAAAGGGGGGCCGTTTTTTTAAAACATGGGGGGGGGCTTTTGTTTGGGCCTGAAGGGGGGGGCCGGGGTTTTTGGGGGTGGGGGCCCTTTTTGTAAGGAGCAGGGGAAAGGGGGGGGGGGTGTTTTTTGGGGGACAAGGGGGCTAGGTTAAGGTACAGGGAGGGAGGTGGGGCCTTTTTTGGGGAAAGGGGGGGTTGGTTAGGGGGGGCAGGGAGGGGGGGCCGTTTTGGGGGAAAAGGGGGGTTTGGCTTAAGGGGGACAAGGGGGGGAGGGGGGCCCCTTTTGGAGGGCAGGGGGGGCCTTAAAGGGTTTGGGGGGCAGGGAGGGAGGGGGCGTTTTGGGGGACAGGGGGGGCTAGGTTAGGGGACAGGGAGGGAGGTGGGGCCGTTTTGGGGGACAGGGGGGCTAGGTTAGGGGGCAGGGAAGGAGGTGGGGGCGTTTTGGGAGACAGGGGGGCCATTTGGGGGGACAGGGGAGCTAGGTTAGGAGGGGAGGGGGGCTTTTTTGGGGGATTGGGGGCTAGGACTGGGCAGGGCAGAAGCTTTGAGCACTTACTTTGAGCACTACACAGCGCTGGGGCCGACTCTGTCCACACAGTGACTGGTGGGGGCGGAGCCAGCAACACACTGGGAGCTGTGCACCTCCTGCTCAACCCAACTATGCTGTGAGCAGGAGGATGTGAAGTGTGGTTGTGGCAGTGCAGAGGGGAGGGGACGTGACCAAACGGCCCTGCAGGCTGTATGCTGAGAATCGGGACATTAAGCCCTTGTCTTGGGACGCGGGACCACACCCCCTGATTCGTGTAAGTCCCACCCAAATCGGGACACTTGGGAGGTATGGTTATTGTAATATCCTTCACCTAAGCTGTATGTAAAAAATGTGCATACCCACTTTAAGATAAAGGGCGACATATCCCATTAGGGCAGCACTATTTTGTGGTATATTTTGCGCCAAAAAAACTGTTGTTGCCCTATTCTCTATATAAATGAACTGTAGTACACCAAAACTAGGCGCATTATATACCAGGCACGACACATTTAAATGTGCCCAAAGTAGGCGCATCAAATATTCTAGCAATGATATGCTATGCACCTAAATTATGATAAGCACCTACATTAGGCGCTTCAATTTTGCTATGCAAGGTTTACCAGATGCCAGATCTTTGACAGATTAATTCATTTATGTTCATTTTACACTCATTTAATGCACCTTAAAACTGGCGTGGCGGCACCTCTATTCTGACATGTCGCCCAAAATGTTTATTGTACACTTTTGCACTGCAATCACTAAGTATGTATATACTGTATTGTACAGTTATTTATTGTGTACATTGTAGCTTTTGGTGAATTGTGAATAGTGGACTACACCTCCCATCATTTGTCTCTGCTGTATATGTATAATTGCTCTGCTGTGTTCTGGTATGTTGAATGCATAGATTTCTCCCAATCTCTGTCCTGTATAATTACCCTGTGTTTATTTGAATTGCTAGTGACCTGACATTCTGCCCCTGTAGCATCTCCTCTGCTGGCTTATTTGTAGCTCCACCCATTACTGACAGCTGGGCCCACTGATTTATATCAATGAACTCCACATATAAATTATAAATTAGTTAGCTTGGGTCAGTCTGACCATTTGGGTCAGTATAGCCATGTAGAGTAGTGAACCATATCTGTAAGTGAACCAGATATGAAAGTGATTGATAGAGCTGAATCAAGGTATCTGAAATAAAACCGAAATTAGACCGGAAGTGGGCCGAAGGGGGCTAGGAGGAACGCCTTTTCTTGTAAGTATCTAGGCTTCTCAAAAAAAAAAAAAAAATATTCACCATGCTCAGTATTGCTGTCTATCTTGCAGCCATCTACCTCCTGGCTTACCACCCAGTTATTGCCCCAGAGAATCTTATCCACATCAGCGCCTCGCTCCTTCCCTCACCCATGTGTTCATCACACACTCTCCTTTCCCTTTTCAAATACCACAAACCACCTGCTCACATATTGCTGCACAAACGCCACTCATACTCATCACTGAACCATCTGCTGTATCTTTTCTTTCTCCTGCTTCTTGCTGCAGGTGACATTTCTCCTAACCCCGGCCCACCCTCCATTACTGCTCATCCCACCTCCTTCTCCCATAGAAACCCTGCTAACCTAATTGATATTCGCTGTACATCTTTTCCAGTCCCTTTGAAATGTGATCTGTGGAACGCCCGATCCGTCTGCAACAAACTCACTGCTGTTCATGACCTGTTTCTCTCTAACTCCCTCAACCTGCTAGCCCTCACAGAAACATGGCTCCAGCCATCTGACACCGCTTCCCTTGCCGCTCTCACCTATGGCGGCCTACACTTCACCCACACCCTCAGACCTGAGAACAGGCCGGGTGGAGGAGTTGGCATACTTCTCTCTCCACACTGCACTTACCAGGTCCTTCCTCCTGCACCCTCACTCACTTTCCCCTCCTTTGAGGTCCACACCCTCAGACTCTTTCAGCCATTTTCCCTCCGAGTCGCGGTTGTGTACAGACCTCCCGGCTCACCCCGCCAGTTTCTGGATCATTTTGCTGCCTGGCTCCCTCACTTCCTCTCTACTGAAATACCCACTCTCATCATGGGTGACTTTAACATCCCTATTGATGACCCCATGTCTCCCTCTGCCTCTCAGATCCTTTCACTAACCTCTTCTCTTGGCCTCTCGCAGTTTACTAACTCTCCCACCCACAAGGATGGGAACTCTCTGGATCTGGTTTTCTGTAACCGTTCCTCAATCTCTAACTTTAATAATTCTCCTTACACTCTCTCTGATCACAATCTTATTTCCTTCACTATTACTAATTCTCACCCATCTCTGGACACACCTGCCCGTCTCCCGTTCAGAAATATCCGCTCCATGAACGCTCAGGAATTCACAGACACCATACAGTCCTCACTGCCCCCAATCTCCTCCCTCTCCTGCCCTGACCTGGCGTCCAAACAATATAATGAAACTCTTTCCACCACCCTGGACACATTGGCACCGCTCACACACCGCACCACCAGAGTCAGACACCCACAGCCATGGCACATGCCTCAGACTCGCCATCTGCAGCGATGTTCCAGATGTGCAGAGCGTCTGTGGAGGAAGTCGAGCTACCTGCAGACTTTCTCCAATACAAATTTATGCTCAGGACTTATCAAACTGCCCTTCACAGCGCCAAACAAAAATATTTCACCTCCCTCATCGCAACCTTACACAACAACCCTAAACGCCTGTTTGACACCATCCACTCCCTTCTTAGGCCTAAAGCTCAGGCCCCGGTCTCTGACCTCTGTGCTGAAGACCTGGCCACTCACTTCAAAGAGAAAATTGACAAAATCTGGCAAAACATCTCATCTCACACCCCAAGCAGCAGCCATCTGGTCCCTCCCCGCACATCCCCCAGCCTACTCTCAGCTCTTGACCCGACGACAGAAGAAGAAGTGTCCAGGCTTCTGCTGTCTGCGCGCCCCACCACCTGCTCTAGTGACCCCATTCCCTCCCACCTTGTCCAGTCTATTTCTCCAGCTATCATCTCTCACATAACTGCAATCTGTAACCTCTCTCTCTCTCCTCTGGGATCTTCCCATCTTCCTTTAAACATGCTATTATAACCCCCTTACTGAAAAAGCCCACTCTGGACCCATCCTGCGCTGATAACTACCGACCAGTCTCTAACCTGCCCTTCATCTCCAAACTCCTGGAACGCTGGGTCTACTCTCGCCTAATCCGCTATCTCTCCGCTAACTCTCTTCTTGACCCTCTGCAATCAGGTTTCCGCACCCTACACTCCACGGAAACTGCTCTAACTAAAGTCTCCAATGATCTCCTAACAGCAAAATCGCAGGGTAACTACTCATTGTTGCTTCTTCTGGATCTCTCTGCAGCGTTTGACACTGTTGATCACCAACTTCTCCTCAGCATGCCCAGCACCATTGGCCTCCAGGACACCGCTCTCTCTAGGGTCTCATCTTACCTTTCTAACCGCTCCTTCAGTGTCTCATTTGCAGGTTCGACCTCCTCTCCTCTTCCTCTTGCTGTCAGGGTTCCTCAGGGATCCTCTTCTCAATCTATACAGCCCCCATTGGACAAACCATCAGCAGATTTGGCTTCCAGTACCATCTCTACGCTGATGACACCCAATTATACACCTCCTCCCGAGATATCACTCCTGCTCTGCTACAAAACACCAGGGACTGCCTGTCTGCTGTCTCTGACATCATGTCCTCCCTGTATCTTAAACTAAACCTCACTAAAACTGAACTTCTAGTCATCCCACCATCTACTAACAGACCTTACCCTGCCCTTTCTGTCTCAGTGTGTGGCACCACCATAACTCCTAGGCAGCAGGCCCGCTGTCTTGAGGTTATACTAGATTCCGATCTGTCTTTCGTCCCATATATCCAATCCCTTGCCCGCTCCTGTCACCTGCACCTCAAGAACATCTCCAGAATCCGTCCTTTTCTCACTGTGGAAACAACTCAAACTCTCATTGTTGCTCTTATTCATTCTCGTCTCGACTACTGTAACTCCCTGCTTATCGGTCTCCCTCTGTGCAAACTCTCCCCTCTCTAGTCTGTCCTGAATGCAGCAGCCAGGCTTGTCTTTCTTTCCAGCCGCTATACTGATGCCTCTACCCTGTGTCAGTCACTGCACTGGTTGCCTATCCAGTACAGGATACAACATAAACTCATCACTCTCACTCATAAAGCTCTCCACAACGCTGCTCCTCCCTACATCTCCTCCCTCATCTCTGTCTACCACCCTACCCGCTCTCTCCGCTCTGCTGATGATATCAGGTTACACTCATCAATCATCTGAACCTCCCATGCCCGTCTCCAAGACTTCACACGTGCGGCACCAGTTCTCTGGAACATGCTACCACGGGCGATCAGGCACGCTCAGAACTCTCATAGCTTGAGAGTACATCTTCTCACTCGGGCCTACCAGAATCCCTAATGCTAACACCCCTCCCCCCCACACTCCCTAGCGCACTCATCTCATTTTCGGCACTTAACTGTATATAGATGTATATAGAGGGTGGCAGGTTCATCCGAATTCTATGTAAAACAACCCCATATTTATGTCACATGGCTGGACCATTGTAAATCTAGCACTTCTTGCCCTTCGTCTCTCCCGTACACCGTAATAGATTGTAAGCTCTTGCGAGCAGGGCCCTCACATCTTGTGTCTCATCTGTAAGTACTTTTAATGTGTAATGTCTGTACGTTTACCCTCCAAATTGTAAAGTGCTGTGGAATATGTTGGCGCTATATAAATAAAGATTATTATTATTATTAGTATTATTATTAGAGGGCTGGTGTACCACTGTGCACGGTGCTACCTTCATGCCCTATGTGAAGTAGATGGATAGCAGGAGAGCCTAATGCAGATGTAGCAAGTGCACTGTGGTGAAAAAATGCTTTTCCACAATGCAAGTATAAGGGGCAAATGGAAGTCTATATTTGGGCAGTGAATGGTCCCACGCAGAGAGTGCCTGCTGAGACCTCATGAAGTGCCAGAGGAACCAGTTGTTGGCCTGAGAGCAGAGTGCCAGTGGGCTGGAAGCAAAGTTCAGCAGAAGCAAGTGACAGTTTGGTTGGGTGGAAGTTGTACAGTGGATCAATAAAATTAGAATCAGAGACTAGCAAGGTCAGAATATCATGAAGTAGGGATTTTTATGCTATTTTATGTTTTTTTTTTTTTTAAATGGATTCCAGTGTTAGTAGTGAAGGCGTCTGACAGACACCTCTCCATTACTATCACTGGAACTTGGTGTAAGTCAGCCCTGTTTTTCATCACCACGAGAACGACATTAACCCCCTCATGATATTACCCCTGTACCACCAGGAGATGGGAAGGGACTAGTGTTGAGCGATTATTATCGACAAAGTTGAAATCGGCACGGTTTTTATGTTGATCGGATTTTTTCAATCACGCGATAATTTAGGTTAAAATCTGCGCATAATCTATTAATATTGCGCCATTTTCGCTGCTTCCTGTCATTTTGGCGGCCAGCAAATCAGCTTAGAGAATAGAGCAGGGTGAGCTGGGTGTGCGACGTCATGACTGGGATGTGTATGGTTGTGATTGGCTGGAAAAATCACATGATCTCGTTTTACATAGAACAGCCCTTCCTGTTCATGATCAGTGTGTGTCTGTGTCTCATAAGAGCAGGACGTGTGCTCGGTCTCTCTCAAAACAGCTCAGCGAAACTATTCTCTTTGTTCACACAGACAACTATGCTTTTAGCTGTGAACATTAGAACTTAGGTAGATTAGAGATTTTCAGTTTTTAGTTACTTAGGCTGAGAATTTTAAAGGAGCATCTAGCGCTGTACAGCAGTGGGGGCGTGGGGGCGGGGGGGCTGCGGGCGAACACAGACAGACAGGCTGGCAGGCAGGCAGGCAGGCTTTTGAAAGGAAAGTGGATAATTGTGCTGTCCAGACTCTGCTTTGACCCTGCATTGAAATGGGTTTTTATTAACAGTTTTTGGCCAGTTTTTGGTGAAATATTAGCTTTTATTTTGTGAACCCTGTACTTATATTAGGATACAGATCTTTTCTAGTAACTGCAGGTGTATTTGATAGGTGCAAAACTCAACTTTTATTATCTGTACACGATTTAATTACGTGTTTTTCACTTTGGCGCAGCCCAGCTTTGTTCAAAGACCCATTTTTTACTTACAATAGGATACAGAACTTTTCTAGTCACCGCAGGTGTATTTATAGGTGCAAAAAACACCTTTTATTATCCGTATACATTTCAAATAGGTGTTTTTTTTACTTTGGTGCGGCCCAGTTTTGTTCATAGAGCCACCTTGCACGTAAATTTTAATACAGCAATTTTGTAGTCACTGCAGGTATATTTATAGGTGCAAAAAACACGATTTATTATCCGTGCACATTTCAAATAGGTGCTTTTTTTACTTTGGTGCAGTCCAGCTTTGTTCATAGAGCCACCTTGCACTTAAATTTGAATACAGCAATTTTGTAGTCACCGCAGGTGTATTTATAGGTGCAAAAACACCTTTTATTATCCGTATACATTTCAAATAGGTGGTTTTTTTTTACTTTGGTGCGGCCCAGTTTTGTTCATAGAGCCACCTTGCACTTAAATTTGAATACAGCAATTTTGTAGTCACCGCAGGTGTATTTATAGGTGCAAAAACCACGTTTTATTATCCGTACACAATTTAATTACGTGTTTTTCACTTTGGCGCAGTCCAGCTTTGTTCTTAGAGCCACCTTGCACTTAAATTTGAATACAGCAATTTTGTAATCACCGCAGGTGTAATTATAGGTGTAAAAAACACCTTTTATTATCCGTACACATTTCAAATAGGTGTTTTTTTTTTTTTACTTTGGTGCGGCCCAGTTTTGTTCATAGAGCCACCTTGCACTTAAATTTGAATACAGCAATTTTGTAGTCACCGCAGGTGTATTTATAGGTGCAAAAAACACCTTTTATTATCTGTATACATTTCAAATAGGTGTTTTTTTTACTTTGGTGCGGCCCAGTTTTGTTCATAGAGCCACCTTGCACTTAAATTTGAATACAGCAATTTTGTAGTCACCGCAGATGTATTTATAGGTGCAAAAAACACCTTTTATTATCCGTATACATTTCAAATACTATACTACAGGTCCTATTCTAAAAAATGTGGTTTCTAACAGACATTTGTTCTTCACAATTGTCAAAAGTGGCTCAAGGGTGATGGTGCTGTCAAAAACAGGAATAGGTAGGACACTGTTAATGGACACATATTGCAAAATGACTTGTTTTTGCAAGATCTTTAAAATAGCTAGCAATTCCTGTAGTGAGACAACCCATTTAATACAATTAAAAAAAAGAGAAACAAAGACGTGGTGGGATTCCATCCTATTTTAAAAATGTGTTTTCTAGAATTAAACTACTAAAAAACTTGCATGTACAAAATAGCTGATACAAATATTCCTCTGAATTGTACAAGGGAGGTACAGGAAGACTTGAACAGATGTAGGTTACCCAGGACAGGTATAGTCAATGTCCAGTTCAACTAAAATGGTGGTTGAAAGACTCCTTTTCCCGGCACTTTTTAATCTGTGGGTCAGACAGGTTTAATGGTCATACTGCGGTACAGGACAGATATAGTTAATGTCCAGTTCAACTAAAATGGTGGTTAAAAGACTCCTTTTTCCAGCACTTTTTTAATCTGGGGGTCATGCAGGTTTGGGGCTCATGCTGTGGCCCAGGACAGGTATAGTCAATGTCCAGTTCAACTAAAATGGTGGTTCAAAGACTCCTTTTTCCGGCACTTTTAAATCTGTGGGTCATGCAGGTTTGGGGCTCATGCTATGGCCCAGGACAGGTATAGTCAATGTCTAGTTCAACTAAAATGGTGGTTCAAAGACTCCTTTTTCCGGCATTTTTAAATCTGTGGGTCATACAGGTTTGGGGCTCATGCTGTGGCCCAGGACAGATATAGTCAATGTCCAGTTCAACTAAAATGATGGTTAAAAGACTCCTTTTTCCGGCACTTTTTTAATCTGTGGGTCAAATAGGTTTAAGGGTCATGCTGCGTTCCAGGACAGGGATAGTCAATGTCCAGTTAAAGTAAAATGATGGTTCAAATAATACTGCCTTCTGGCACTTTTTAATTTGTGGGTCATGCAGGTTTAAGGGTCATGCTGTGGTACAAGACAGGGATAGTGAATGGTCTGTGATTTTCTTTCTGTGGCTTTTATAACCTAAGTGTGTTGCCTAAGATGTAGCACGTATCCATTTGACTGTTGTGGATGTTAATTCCAGCTTCTCCAGCCCTGTTTGGGTGTAAGAATGAAGGTGTTGTTCCTCTCCCATAGACTTTAATGGTCATCGGCGATAATCTATTATCGACTATCGGAAATTGTCTTGATAATTGACGATATCGACTATCGACCCGATGACGATAGTCGACGTAATTGCTCATCACTAGAAGGGACCAATATCCACAGAGCTTCAGTTCCCCCATTTTTCACAACTAGCCAAGGTAAAACCAACAGTTGCAGCCTAATACTATCAGGATAGAACGGTTCATGGATATTGGTGTCTTCCCACCCTAAAAATACAAGCCCCAAAGAAGCGGACCATCACATGGTCCATCTTCTGAAGGTAACCTGGCTCTTCCCAATACCTCTGGTTCATTGGATACTGGGTTAATACAGGCAGTCCATGGGTTACAAATGAGATAGGAACTGTAGGTTTGTTCTTAAGTTGAATTTGTTTGCAAGTAGGAACAGGTATATTTATTAAATGTAATTCCAGCACCAAAGGTTTTTTTTTTAGTTTCGGATAGTGCAGTGAAGGGTTTTTACATTTGTTTTGCTGTCTGTGCCCCTATTAAGATGTTTTCACCTCATTTTTGCAACATGTGCTGTGGGGCATGGGAACTTTGTATTTTTCCAGAGTTTTGTTTGCTGTGTAAAATGGATCAAGTGCCGCATGCCCCATAAGTCTCCATTTGTAACTAGGGGACATATGTTAGTTGGAACGTTGTAAGTCGGGGACTTCTGTAGTGAGAAGCTTACATAGCTACACATTGAAACATCCACAGCCCAGCAATGGCGGTTGTTCACCCGGAGGCACTAGTCATCGGATCACTACTGATCTCATGCTTAGGCTTAAGAGGGCGAAGGGGATCCCGGAAAGGGCGCCCCTGATGATTCACGACGCCCAATCTGGATTCAAAGAGGAGTTCAGCGGGAAATCAGAGGGTAGGTGAGTATTATTTTTTTTTTTTTTAATTGGGGCCAATAAAACCCTGACCCTGGAGGCCCTTTATACCTAACTAACTGCTGGGGGACCTCACACACACCTAATACTGGGGGGGCCCTATAAACACCTACCTACTGAGAGCCCTATATTCATCTACTACTGTGGGACCAAATGTACACCTAGCAAACTACCTGGGGGCCCTATATACACCTACCTAACAACTGGGGGACAGTATTACTACCCCCAAAAGGGGGGTACCTATGTACCTATTTACCTATTTGGGCCCTATATACCTACGTATTATTATTATTATTATTTTTATGTATTTTAAAGCGCCATTGATTCCAGGGCGCTGAACATTCGAGGGGGTTTTCATACATTTCATAAGTCAAAATGATAGAGTGATAAGGGATAATAAAATTGGGGCCCACAGAGGGGGGAGGGCCTTTTCCCCGAGGGCTTACAATCTACAAGGAGGGGGGAAAAAACAGGGGTGGGGCAGCAAAATCTGTGGAGGAAGTAGTGACAAGTTTTGAAGGTTATGGAAGCTTGAAGAAAATGGGGTTTTCGGTTGCTTTTGAAGCTTTTGAAAGTGGAGGAGAGTCTGATGTTGGGGCAGTGATTCCAAGTGTGGGTGAAAGCAGGGAAAGCTTGGAGACGGTTGTGGAAGGGGCTGATAAGGGAAAGCAAGGAAAGGGCCCCGTAGGGAGAGAGTGGTGAGGGGGGATATTTGGATATTTGGGGAGAGATGTATGAAGGGGAGGGGTAGGAGGCCTTTTAGGTATGGTTAGTAGCTTAAAAGAATTAAATGGGCAATGGAACCCGTGAAGGGGTTGGCAGAGGGGAGAGGGAGAGGGGTAGCGGGGGGAGAGGGTGGGGGGGGGGGGGAAAAAAAGAAAAAAAACGGGGGGCCAAAAAAAAAACAAGGGAAAAAAAATTAAAGGGGGGTGGGGGGGAAAAGGAAAGGGGGGGGGGGGGCGGGAAGGGGTTGGGGGGGAGGGCCCGGGAGGCCACAGAAAAAGGGTGGTTTTCAGTAGTTTTAGGCGGGATGACAAGGGCATGGACCAAACATTTTTTGTATGTATAAGGGTTAGGAAAGACAGATGGAGAGATGTTTTTCGGGGGGGGCGGCAGAGGGGGAGTTTGGGGTTTTGGGGTGGGGTTTGGTTTTTGGGGAAAATAAGCAGAGTCAGGATTTCTTCCCAAAGGGAGGGGGTTTCGGGGGGTGGAAAAATGGGGAAATTCGTTTTTCCTCCACATTTAGTTTTTTGGGGAGTGATAGAAAAGGGGAAATGGCGACAGAAAAGTCCCGGGGTGGGAGAGTAGAGAAAGTGACATCGGGGGGAATGTAGAGTTTGGGGATCATTTGCATAAAGTGGTAATGAAAGGGCCCCTGTGGGCCCCCCAAGACTGACCCCCGGGGCCAAAAAAGGGGTAGATGAGAAGGTAGGGGCCCCGGCCCGAAACCCCTTGGGGGGGCACCGACAGAGAGAGGCCCGGGGGGAGGAGGTTGGGGCGAGAATGAGAACGTGAAAATTCCCATCAGTGAGGTACGAGGAGATCCAAAGGAAAAAAGGGCCCAAATCTTGTGATGCCGAAGGAGGAGAGGAATTTAGCAGGGGGGAAAAGGGCCCACAGTGGGCAAAGGGAGAGGGAAAAGGGCTAAGAGGGAGCACAGAGTAGTGGGATGAGGCTTTTTGCAGGTTTCTAGGGTCATTAAGACTTTGGAAAAAGCGGTTTCGGAAAAGGGGGTGGGTTTTGAAAAACCAGTTGTATGGGTCAAGAAGAGGGGTTTTTTTTTTTTGGGGGGTGGGGGGGGACTTGAAGGGTAGAGTGGGTGCCGAGGAGTTTGGGAAACAAAAAGGGGCATGGAAGGGGCGATAGTTTTGGGCAGGAAGAGGGTCAAGGGTTGTTTTTTTTAGGATTTGGAGTGATAGTAGCAATTTTTAAAAGGGGGAAGGGAAGGGTGCCAGAGGTTTTTGATAGGTTGAAGAGATGGGGAGGGGTGGGGTGATAGAAGCCCGAGGCTGGGATGAGGTTGGGTGGCAGTGGGGCAAGACAACAGGTAGTGAGGTTGGGTTTGGGGAGCACGTTAAAAAAGGGGTGCCCTTTTTAATAGCTACGGAAGGGGGCCCTATATACCTACGAGGGGTGGCCTATGTACCTACCTATTGGCGGCCCTTTTTACCCAACCAAACTACTGGAAAATCAAAGTACCTTTCTATTAGGAGGGGTTTTGTGGAATGTATAATACCCGATCTGGGAAAAATACAGATAACAAGTCAATTAAACCATTCAGTGCAAACTCCAACAAAAATTAAACCCAAAAAACATAAGCATTTTTTTCCTGTTTTTTTTTTTTTTTTTGTAGGGGGGGTAAGAAGGAGCATAAGGAGGAGCAAGAGGGAACAGACGCTGTATTACTTGTTTTTCTTTGACCACATTTGACATTAATTATCTTCTACTGGCATGCAACAACACAAACATCCGTCATGTAAAGTAGGCAATCTCTCTTTAAAAAGTATTGGTCTACAGCTGTTGTCGGAGGATAGGGGGGGGCTCAAGCTGAAGTTTTGCACCTGGGCCCATGAGTCTTTAGCTAGGCCTCTGGTGAGAAGGGGTTGTTGTCAGCCCTGTTGTGCTGAAAAACACAGCTGGTTGAGCAATAGTATTGGAGAGGCTTCTGTCAGACACCTCCATTACTAACACTTGAGCTGCCGCTCCGGTTTTGATATGGAGCGGACGGAGGGCTAGGCCACCGCAGCGTCTTAGCCCCGACGTCGCTTTAAGAACCCGGTTATGCCTTAGAAGCCCCTCTGGTGACCCATCAGGACAAGCCCTGCGGTCCGGTGCAGGTGGCCGGAGACCCAGTTCTGGGAGCAATCCCTGCAGTCGCCTGGGTTCAGCAGAGAGCAGGGGACCTCGCTCCACCATTAGAATGGGGTCCGTCGTGCCTCTTGATGCGAGCACTATTCCTTAAGCAGCAGGTTACCTGGGCGATGTTCAGCTCGGGGGCCTGCCAGACACTGTGGGGCACAGACCATGGGGGCTTTGAGCCTCACATCCATCGGCGGCAAGGTCGTGGAGGAAGATATCATCAGCAGGTGGTGTAGGGCCGGCCTTACCAGCGATGACTCAGATCCTTCTCCCGTTGACGTGGGGCAGCATCATTCCACTCCGGGGGGCAAGTTCCATTTGGCATCCCAGACCCAGCTCCAGAACATCCTCTGTTTCACGATCCGGCCAGCTTCCACACAATGTGGACCAGAACTCTGAAGACCGTGATCCAGAATCCATTTTGACGGCTGGTGGGTCCACAGCACACACGCAGTCTGGAGAGTACACTTCTATGTTCTGTTAGTTTCCCCCTTTTTATGTCACAGGGCGCAGCACTTAGTCAGCTCCAGGGATCCCCCGTCGATATGACGAGCAATTTAAGCAACACAAGGCTGTGCGACCTTCTATCAGATGGCATCACAAAGACATTAGTCTGTGGCTCAAGGTTATGTCGCTCTCTCGTTACAGGCAGCCCTTTCAAAAAGGGACTGGGGGTTCCGGCTAGGGGACAGGTTTCTCTAGGGGTTCGACACATACAGGAAGGTAAAAGTCAGGGGTGTGTTGGCAGTTCAATGAAGGCCAATGCAAGTTTGGAGACGGGTGTCAATTCAAGCATGTGTGTTACAGGTGTAATGACGGGTCACATGGAGTATCCAAATGCAATAGGAAGGGAAAAGGGAGAGGGGATGGTTCCCATAGCTAAGTGGGTGAAACTGGAAAAAGATTTGGAAATTCCGCGATAGGTTTCTTGATCGAGGTACGGCAGTGCTTTTGGGGATGGTTTTCAGGATGGGTTTAGAATTCCAGCTCCAGCACATGGGGTCCCCTTTTCAGTTAGGAATCTTCGGTCGACGTTGGAGCACCAGGAGGTGGTGTCCGCTAAACCTGAAAAGGAAGTGGTGTTGGCTCGGATGGCTGGTTCATTCCCTTCTTTGCCAGATTGTATTGTTCTCCCATTGGGGGTCGTCACTAAAAAGGAATCGAGCAAGATTTGTTTGATTCATCATTTGTCTTTCTTCCATGGGTCATCGATTAATGATGGGATTGATCCAGAATTATACTCAGTCATTTATATGTCATATGACGCAGCAGTTCGATTGATTCGTAGTCATGGTCAGGGGGCTTTCATGACAAAGACGGATATTGAAGCCGCGTTCCATTTGTTGCCAGTCCATTTGGACAGCATGAGGTTGCTTGGTTGTTTTTGGAACGAGGCATATTTTGTTGAGCGTTGTTTGCCTATGGCCTGCTCTATTTCCTGCGCCTACGTTGAAACGTTTAGTATGTTCTTGCAATGGGTGGTTCGCGATGTTTAGGGTGTTCCATCTATCATCCATTACTTAGATGATTTCCTGTGCATTGGTCCAGAAAGTTCTAATGTTTATTTATTGTTATTGTGGGCAATGCAATGGATGGCGGAGCGTTTTTGTACTCTGGATAAGACGAAAAGCACGATTATGTGCCTGATTTTTTTAGGAATCTGGATTGATTCCGAAGCCATGGAATGCAGATTGGCTGAGGAAAAGCTGGCGGCATTGAGGGTGGAAGTACGGCGTGATAAGTCACTTAGAAAAATTTGTCTTAGAGAGTTGCAATCTCTGTTGGATAAACTCAAATTTGTGTTTTCTATTATGCCTACGGGGCGTTTTTTTTGTCAGCGCTTGTCGAGCACGACTTCAGGTGTGAAAGCATCTCATCATTTTGTTCTGTTAACTGGAGAATGATTTGAAGGTGTAGGATGAATTTTTGAGGCCGTTACATTTTTCAGGAGGAAGCGGTGACCAATGTCACAGTTAATATTTACACAGATGCGGTGAGGAGTACTGGTTTTGACACTTAAGGGCAGTGATATGTGGAGAGATGGCCTGGGGAGTGGTTTGAGTCGGGCTTGGTGAGTAATCTGGCTTTATTGGAACTGTTTCCAATTATTATTGCGGTACAGATATGGGGTGAATGTATCAGGAATAGTGTTGAGCGATTACGTTGGCTATCGACATCGGGCGATAGTCGATAGTCGGCCATCATCGATAAGGTTTTTCGATAGTGAGCATCGATTATGAGCGATGACCATTAAAGTCTATGGGAGAGCAACAACACCTTCATTCTTACACCCAAACAAGGCTGGAGAAGCGGGAATTCACATCCACAACAGTCAAATGGATACCTGCTACATCTTAGGCAACACCTTAGGGTTTTAAAAATCACAGAAAAAAAAGTCACTGACCATTCCTATCCCTGCTTGTACCACACCGGGCCCTTAAACCTGCATGACCCCCAAATTAAAAAGTGCCAGAAGGC
>JAODAL010057234.1:0-22803 GCA_025379985.1 Phyllomedusa bahiana
ACCCCCAGAATGTAAGTGTTTTTCTGCTTGCGATGCGAGTAAATTTTGTCCCCTTGACGCTCTCCAGCTCGCATTGACCCGGCTGCCCTTGAGCTCCATACACTGTGTTCTTGCTGACCAGGCAAGCAAGGCGAGGCTGGATGGTTGAGAAGTGTCCTTCCATTAGCTTCCAATAGTTACCACTTCAAAAGCCAACTACTATGGGGCATGGAAGCTGGTGAAAGCTCAGGGTCCTTTCTGTGTAATCATCATTTACCAGCTACTTTTTTTTTCCTTTTGATGTCTAAGTAAATTTCCTGCAAAGACCTCTTCACCATTTGGATGCGCCATTAGTGATGATTGAACCCTAAAAAGTTCAAGTCGAACCGCAAACTCTGAGAAGTTCGGATCGAGCTACGAACCCCATTCTACTCCATGGGAGATGTTTGGGTTAATTTTTTCCTTTTTTCAAAGAAGATTTATTGAAAAAAGAACAATTGGTGTACAATAATTACAAAGTAAAGTTATCAAATATCAGCCAGACAATATTTATATGCCCAGTGAGTGTAAAGCATATCAAGATACACCAGTCACTCTGGATACCATTTTGGTAGCAGTTACTAGCGTTATAACAGTCCTAATAGAATCTTCTGAATTAATATCTAGATTTAAGAGTAACAATATGAAGACCTTAAAGGGAATGTGTCATCAAAAATGACTTACTGTTTAACTCACATTTTTATGTTAAAGACATTTTTTAAGAATTTTTGGTTATATATATTTTTGAATTTTCCATCACTTTCAATATTTAATTGTTAAGTCCTGCAGTTTTCACTTTGGCCACTAGGCCTAATAACTGTCTGACACTTCCTGTTCTGTAGAGAAAGATTCTCAGTTGTCTGCTCATTATTAACATAAAGAGGGTCAAACTGAAAGGAGACACCAGTGTGAATAGATAACACAGGATCCACCAGTCACAAGAGGAGATGGGCACAGTTCACCTTTTCACCTCCATGCATGGCGACTTCTTCCTAGGTCACAGAGCATGGCTAGAAAACTCTCCTATTGAAGTCTATGGGACAAAAACAGTCTTATGGTTCCTATGTGCATGAAGCTGCTGTAAAGCATCTCCCTGACTGCTGTTTAAGCAGTGCAAACAAGGCCTAGTGGCCAAAGTGAAAACTGTAGGATTTAAGAATTATTAAAAAATATCGAAAGGGATATGGAAAAATTAAAAAGAAATATAACAAAAAATCCTTAAAAATGTGTTTTACATAAAAACAGGAGTTAAACAATAATTCATTTTTGTTGACAAAATTCCCTTTAAGGCCATGTTCACACGGCTTAAAATGGGACGTATTTCAGTCTGCAATCACGGCTGGAAAACGGCCCATTCATTATGGTAATCCGCAGTTCTCATAGAGAACTATGGATTACGTCTCCTCTCCCTGCTCGGCGAATCCGCCGCGGGGGGAGATAAGTGACATGTGAATTACCAGCGGCGTATACGCGCCGCTAGTAATGCAAGTCTATGGGCTGGAGAGGTGCCCCCCCCCCCCGCCCCCGTCCACACGGCGTAATTGCGGGGCGTAATTACACCCCGCAAATAAGCCGTATGAACCCAGCCTAATAATTAACTGTTGCAAGTAAAGTATGACAGAATAAGATAATAAAGCCTAAATTTAACTCCAAACCAACGTAGAACCGTTTTGGACGAGACAGTGTAGCACCACTAAAGTCTTATTAAAACAACCTCTTTCGGGTCCTGACCAGTACCTGAAAAAACCAAAGTGATACAGGCACGAAAATTTTGGCACCACCCCCAAGCGGGCGTCACAATGTGCAACAGCTTATACCACTCTTTTAAAGGCGGGGGAGGCAGCCAAGTTTATCCATTCTCCTCCCCATTAGTCCCCGGAGTCGATTGCAAGGTTTAAAAAATCGACTGGGGCCTTAACAACCGGGGAGTCCGCGGAGTCGTTTGCTTATCTTACAACTGACTTGAGCTGGGGCCTTAACAACCGGCTTAACGACGGTCCCACGCAGTAAATTATGTGTCCCCCATGAAGGTAATAGGGCCCCCCCAGAAAGTTATACCCCCCCCAAAGGGTGGTTTATATTTATATATCTCCCAGAGGTGTGTAGTTTACATCCCCCCCACAGGTAATAGGCGGGTTTGGGCCCCCCAGCAGGTATATGGGGCAGGTTAGGGACCCCCCAGCAGGTATATTGGGCGGGTTTTGGATCCCCCATAGGTTATAGGCAGGTTTAGTCCCCCAGCAGGTAATGGCAAGTTAGTCCCCCCCCCAGTGGTTATGGGCGGGGTTTGGGCCCCCCAGCAGTATATAGGCGGTTTGGGCCCCCCACAGGTAATAGCCAGGTTAGGCCCCCGGGGCAGGTATATAGGCGGGTTTTAAACGTCCCCCAGCAGGTATATAGATACTTATAGGCCCCACAAAACGGTATATTTAGGTAGCTTATGGGCCGCCGGGCAAAAGTAGGTAGATTATAGCTCCTCCCTCACGATATAAGTAGATAATAGCCCCCCTCCCTGCAATATAAAAATAGATAATACCCCCCTCCCTCAATTAACAAAAGAATAGCCCCCCTCCCTGCACTATAACAGTAATAATCCCCACCCTCCCTGCACATATGACAGTAGATAATAGCACCCCCTCCCTGCACAATACAGTAGATAATAGCACCCCCCCCTGCCTATGACAGTAGAAAAGCCCCCCCTCCCAATATGACAGTAATAATAGAAATCCCTCCCTGCACATATAACATAGATAATAGCCCCCTCCCTGCACATAAAAACAGTAATAAAGCCCTCCTCCCCACATATAACAGTAAAAAAATAGCCCCCCCCCTGCAATAAAACAGTAGATAATACCCCCCCCCCCCCCTCCCTGCACAAAAACAATAGATAATAGCACCCTCCCTGCACATTAACAATAGAAATAGCATCCCCCCCCTCACTTATAACAATAGATAACACCCTCCTCCCTCCCAATATAACAATAGAAAACAGCCCCCCTCGTCCCACTAAACAATAGATAACACCCCCCCTGCACATAAAACAATAGATAACAGCCCCCCCCCCCGAATTTAACAATAGATAACAGCCCCCCTCCTGCACATATAACCCAATGATAATACCCCCCTCCTGCACAAATAACAATAGTAACACCCCCCACAAAAATAGCGCTAAAAAAAAGTAATACCCTGACACACTTACCTGACCTCGTTTTCCCCCCCCGCTTCGATGACAGCTAGCCTGGCTTCATCGGGGTAAGAGGGGGGACCTTTCCCCCTGATGAAGAAATTTAGCTGGGAAACAGTTGGGGGGTCAGGCATGACATTTTAAATTGTGATTCTCCCCTCTTCACAAGTCCCCACCCCTGCAGAGGGGTTCAAAGGGACCTTATTTGTCCTATGTCCATTAGATTAGGGACGTTTGCCCAAGTAGGAGGCTTCGGATCCCTTACTGGAGTTAGGAAAACCTTATGTATACAGTAATTTACTATTAGTAGGTGGGGTTCCACCAGACTTCATAATGGAAAGGGAGTTATTCCTTCAGAAGTAGGAAGGGACAAATTGAGAGGTTAGAAATCAGGTTTTTAAAAAGTGGTAAGAGGTTTAAGTACATAATAAAAGTTACGTTTTAGTGTTTCATAGCTTGAGAACGGATAGTTTGTTTGCCTATGACAAAATAGTAAATATAGCAACACATTGAAATGTGCCTCCATAACACAGCATATCATTGGTAGTGTATGTAATGTGCCTAAAAACTATTAAAATAGCACGTCGAACGCGATGTAGAACGCGAACATTTGCTTGAACGAACACTAAAATGTTCAGCTCCAGTTCTAAAAAATCAAGATGTTCGACTTGAACTTAAAGGGAATATGTCGCCAATTTTTTTTTTTACTTATTAAATCAAGCCCCTGATCCATATTCTTTCCTCTCAGTCGTTTTTATTTCCTGATTTTAGATTTCCTTTCCCGGGGCCCTATAAGATTGTGGGGAAAACATTCTTTCTTGCACTGCTTTAACAGCAGTCCGAGAGATACTTTTCAAGCTTCATGCCATAGGATTCTTAAGACAGTTCTTCCCAAACTTCTAAGAGAGTTTTTTTTCCCGTGCAGGGAGGGGAGAGGGGGACTGTGACATCTCCTCTGGACTGGGGGATTTTGTGTTTTTTTATTACAAATGATGTCTCCCTTTCAGTTTTCCTGCTTTTACGATAAGGCAACACTGAAAATCCTCTACAGAACAGGGGTGTCAGACTTTTTTTGGCCTATGGCCAAAGTGAAAACTGCAGGACTTAAGAATTATTAAAAAAATATTGAAAGTGATCTGGAAAATTAAAAAAAAACATAACCAAAAATTCCTGAAAAATGTGTTTAACATAAAAATGTGAGGTAAACAAGAAGTAATTTTTTGATGACACATTCCCTTTAAAGTGTATTTGCCAGGACGTGAGTTCCTTACCTCCTTATCCGCACGGGAGTAGAATATAAACAAATCATGCTGAGTCATGAATGCTGCAAGGGTGAGAGGGAGGGGGTGAGCAAGGAGTGAGGAATAAGGGAGCGTCTCAAAACTTAATTCAAATAATAACATTACAACAGTGGATTCTCTATTCAGCAAGACACAGGCTCATACATTGCACTTTCTCCCCAGCCCCTTGAAAGCTCATTCATGTTCCCTGTCATCAGATAGGAAGTGTTTCACACAAGCGCGGCCTGTCAGCTCCTCTGGTTGTGTCTAATGCAAGCTTTCAGGAAACTAAGGGGGACTGAGCAAGGCTGTAGCTCTCACAGTCTTCACTTTTTGTAATCGCATGTATTTAGAAAAGTGATTAAATACCCATTTTGGAGGATCCCACGTCAACATTACATCGTGGCAAAACCCCTTTAACTTTTCTCGACCGGTTCAATCAACACTATGCGCCATATATACCAGAAGAAAGTCTGGCTTCATGACCTCAGTGATTTTTGGTGGTTCTATGTGGGGTCTGCAATGGGGACAATGAACACATGACTTTAATTTGACAATGGAAAGGTCTATTAGTGGTCACCCAGTCTGGTTCAACCATGTTTCACCAGATGTGATTGCAACCTTCTCAAAGATGTGAGGGCTACTATGCAACCTCCGACCATGAAAGCTGTAGGTGGGGGGGTGATGGGTACCTTGATGTTTTGCTGGCATGTTCTATCATTTTGAATATATGCAAATGTTTTGTTTTATTTTCCTTTTTTTTTTAGGTGTAACGTTTGCTGCAAAAGGCTACTTTGATGCCCTGGTAAAAATGGGAGAGTTGGCCAGTGAAAGCCAAGGCTCTAAAGAACTTGGTAAGTGAGGCAACTGACCATTGTAATTAGAGCAAGGAAAACATTGACCTCCCCAAATTTCACTTCAAATTACTTGATTAGTCTTTTTTTTTTTCTTGATATTTAATTTTTTTTTTTTAACATTCATGCCTTCGTATACATCGATTTGTACAGTAAATGTGTATTGCAGTACAACACGTGGTTGATGTTATGGCAGATACTTGCAAATACTTTAAGCGTTAAAGGGGTTGATGAGCAACTTTTGGCCCCCTTCCCAATCTGACATTGGGGTAGAGAGAAGTTGATGAGTGGTGGATAGCAGTAAACTGAGGCAACCATCCAGTGCCGAGCAAGTATTGTACATAGGTGCTATTAATTAGAAGGGACCCGTGCACAATATTTGCTAGTCGTTGGATGATTGCATCTGCAACAGTCTCACCAGTTTTTCTGCAGTGCATCTCCATGCCAGGCTTAAAGGGGTTGTCTCACTACAAAGATTAGCTTTCATCAAGTAGGGACCGGTAAATGAGGACTTTTTCAAAATAAATTGCTTTATTTATTTTCTTTAAGAAGATAAGAGAAACGCAGGTTTCTCTAGGTTACCGTCCTGCTCTCCCCGTCTCTCTGCTCTGTCTTATCTGCTCTGAGTGCACACAGGTTTCTCTGGTTACCGTCCTGCTCTCCCCTTCTCACTGCTCTGTCTTATCTGCTCTGAGTGCACGCAGGTTTCTCTAGTTACCGTCCTGCTCTCCCCTAATCTCTCTGCTCTGAGTGCACACAGGTTTCTCTGGGTTACGTTCCTGCTTTCCCTTCTCTCTCTGCTCTGTCTTATCTGCTTGAGTGCACAAAAGGTTTCTCTGGTTACCGTCCTACTCTCCGCTTCTCTCTCTGCTCTGTCTTATCTTCTCTGATTTCACACTGGTTTCTCTTGGTTACCGTCCTGCTCTCCCCTTCTCTCTCTGCTCTGTATTATCTGCTCTGAGTGCACACAGGTTTCTCTGGTTACCGTCCTGCTCCCCCCTTCTCTCTCTGCTCTGTCTTTTCCCTGCTACTGAGTGCACACAGGTTTCTCTGGTTACCATCTTGCTCTCCCCATCTCTCTCTGCTCTGAGTACAGACAGGTTTCTCTGGTTACCGTCCTGCTCTCCCCTTCTCTCTCTGCTCTGTCTTATCTGCTCTGAGTGCACACAGGTTTCTCTGGTTACCGTCCTGCTCTCCCCTTCTCTCGTAGCTCTGTCTTATCTGCTCTGAGTGCACACAGGTTTCTCTGGTTACCGTCCTGCTCTCTCCTTCTCTCTCTGCTCTGTCTTATCTGCTCTGAGTGCACACAGGTTTCTCTGGTTACCGTCCTGCTCTCCCCTTCTCTCTCTGTTCTGTCTTCTCTGCTCTGTGCACACCGGTTTCTCTGGTTACCGACCTGCTCTCCTCTTCTATGCTGTTGGTCATATCTGAGAGCAGGGAATGATGTCACCGAATACCGGCACACAGGATGCTAACAGCTTGGGAACAGAGTCTTTTTTATAACAAGCAAAGGAGACCAATTACTTGTTTACTTTGTAGCAGAGAGTTTCAGAGCTTATAGATAAGATCTAATTGCACGGACGTGAGAGCAGAAGTGCTGTGAATACGGTGCTGATATGCTTATCTCTGTTCTAGAACCACCCACAGCCTGACCAGGAAGAGACAGGATGCATGAATGTAAAACTGCTTGTGGCTTTGAAACCGCTTGGTGAGACAACCCCTTTAAGAGGAAGGAAAAGAAAGTAGCTGCATAACCACTCTAAGGGCACGTCCCCACGGCGCGGGTTTTCGGCTGGTTTTCCAGGCGGTTCACGGTTTTGCAGACAGTCTGAAAAACCGGCCAAAAAGGAGTACATTGGGGCTCTATGGAAAACCCGTGCGGCGGTGGCGGTTTTCAGACGGAATATGTGCAAGTGTATGTGAAGGGGGGGGGGGCTTTTCCCCGCTCATCGTGGATAAACCGACCGGTATTTGTCCCTTGCTGTGGAGATACAACCTAATACTCCATATCTGAAGCAGACTGAAATATTTTGACACTGTTGACCACCTTTTAGCAGACATCAATGTAGCTATTCAGTCTTGGTTAAGTATTGTGGACAGGCAAACCTAACGAAACACCAATTAAGCCTTTCATACGTCTTCTTTTCTAGATCAGGTCTTTGTTCTTTGTCTTTATTTGTATCCTTAAAAGCCACCAAACCTGAATGATCACCTTTCATATTGTCATCTTGTAGGTATCGGTTGATGACATTTACAAATGCATCAGTAATGACTTCTTTATCTCGAGGTTGTAGCCATCGTGGATAGAGATGTCCTCAAAGTCCGCAAATCCTATACATTAAACCAGTAAGACCATAATGCTTTCATGGTCAACCTCAATCTTGTCTGACCTTACTGTCTTATTAGAGACTAGATAACCCTATACAGAGCCTAAGGGGTTGCTTCGAAATTATATTGGACCTCAATCATGTGGCAATATTACGTGGCGCGCACACAAAGTATCGGCCATTATTTTACATCACTACGACTCCTATTTCGTATTCAGGTTTTGATTCTGTTTTCATGATCCATTGGATGCTTTATATTTGGAGGTATTCTCCCTTAGAAACATTGATATTGGTGGAATATGGTTCCATACATGCAGCACCCAAGAGAGCACATGGAGGCTGTGTGTGGTGGGCCTAAAGAAGATGGTCGCGTTCATTTCCTCTTTGGTCACTTCAAGATATGACTTGGCTTTATTTGGTACAAAGTATTGCCTAGAAAGACTACACTAAGACCTTCCCACAAAATGTTCTCTTCCGTGGTTATCTTAGGGTGCTCCGAATATTGCTTTAACCTAACACAGAACATCGCAGGTCAAGAAAATAATGGAGGTTTGTCTTATCTATCTTCGTAAGACATTGACCTTCGTTCTAGTTGCCCGTATCCAAATCTCTTGACGATTAGAAGTGATCCCAACATGGTGACCAATATGCAAAGCTGTCGTTTTGAGCAGATTGTGATGATGTTTACCCTACTGTGTATAGGAAAATTCTGCAAACGGCTTTGTGGTTCAGTGACCCTAAACTACGAGAAGTCCTTCAAATGTCCTGGTTGTTGTATATATGGGTTTCAATTGGGACATCGGAATAAATGTTGACTGTTGCTGTGTTCTGTAGATGACTATTGATGGGTGTCTCTTTGAGTTATTTATGACTTGGTTGAAGCACTTGCCAAAAATCAAGAGTGACCCACGTTCATTCTGGTTGCTTTTTAGCCAAATCGCTTGACCCTTTGAAGGCTACAGAGATGTTGATTGGTCCATGTTCTTAATATGACCATTTAAGAGTTATTTGCGGCCTAGTTGAAAGACTTCTCAATGGTCATGGGCTGCTCTTGATTTTTGGCAAGTCCTTCAACGAAAAATCAAGAGTAGCCCATGACCATTGATGAGTGGTTTATCGTTTAATTGAAGGACTTGCCAAAAATCAAGAATAGCCCATGACCATTGATGAGTGGTTTATGACATAGTTTCAGGATTAGTCAAAAATCGAGAGTAACCCATGAACATTGAGGAGTTGATTTTTGGCAAGTCATTCAACTAAACCATAACTAATATGCAAATCTATCGTTTTGAGCAAGAATTGATGTATGTTTTTTACCCTAACTGTGGAATAGGGCATTTTTGCAAATGGGCTTTGGGGTTACAGTGACCCTTAAACTAACGATAGGTCCATTACAGAAAATGTTTTTCATTGATTGTTATATGTGTATGGGTTTTTTTAATTGGTACCCTCAGAAGAGAATGTGATGTAGTTGATTGCTGTGTTCTGTACATGACTTTTGATCGGTGTCTTTTTTGATTTTTTTATGACTTAGTTGATGGACTTGCCAAAGATCAAGAGTGACCCATATTCATTTTGGTTACCTTTTATCCAAATTGCTTGACCATTTGAAGGTTAGAGATGTTGATTGTTGCCATGTTCTTTAGATGACTATGTAAGAGTTAGTTATGGCTTAGTTGAAAGACTTCTCAATGTTCATGGGCTATTCTTGATTTTTGGCAAGTCCTTCAACAAAGCGATAAACAACTAGTCATTGATCATGGGCTACTGTTGATTTTTGACGAGTTGTTTATGGCTTCATAGAAGGACTTGCCAAAGATCAAGAGTAGCCCATGACCATTGGTAAGTTGTTTATAGCTTCGTTGAGGGACTTGCCAAAAATAAAGACTAGCCCATATTCATTCTGGTTGCTTTTTATCCAAATCTCTTGACCATTTGAAGGTTACATAGATGATTCTTGCCATGTTTTTTAGATGACTATTTAACAGTTATTTATGACTTAGTTGAAAGGCTTATCATTGGTCGTGGGCTACTCTTGTTTATGGCTTCGTTGAAGGATTTGTCAAAAAATCAACTCGTCAGTGGTCATGGGCTACTCTTGATTTTTGACGAGTTGTTCGTGGCTTCATAGAAGGACTTGCCAAAAATCAAGAGTAGCCCATGACCATTGGTAAGTTGTTTATGGCTTCGTAGAAGGACTTGCCAAAGATCAAGAGTAGCCCATGACCATTGGTAAGTTGTTTATAGATTCGTTGAGGGACTTGCCAAAGATCAAGCGTCACCCATGTCCATGAATCTTTTGGACAACGCTGTACGTGTTTTTCTATGGTCTCCTAAGCATGGCATGTTGTCCTCCTTGAAGAACTTCTCTGTCCATGAAATCTTTGTACAGTGTCTTACGTGGCAGCAGGAACATGAGCCTTCCTCCTCCTTCTTCACTCCTTCCTAACACTTGATGATCATCTGTCTTTTTTTGCTTCCCAGGCAGGAGCAGTTCCTTCTTGTGGTGGTTGTGGTGTCCTCCTCCGTCCCAGTCTGGTCACTGTGCGATGTTGAATCATTCTCCGTTCTCACTGCTCATTCTTTCCTTTTCTCTCCCACAGAATGGACCCGGCTTCTCCATCCCTCGGCTGTCTTGTTCTAATCTTCTTTTTGTCCCCCCATACTGCAGGAGCATGATGCGACACATGTCCTTCTACTCCTATTTGTTCTGATTTTTCTCTATTTTTATCCTATCTATCCTTGGACCTTAGAAAAGGATGTTTATTCGTGACCGGGATGACCATCGCTCCCCGTGCTTGTGGGCTAAGGGTTATAGCTGAACATTTTATTCCTAAGGTGTTTTTGCAGATTGTCTAGGATTAGAAAAAATATTTCTAAAAACAGCGCCGCAAACACATCCAAGGTTGTCTAATATTGCAGCCTTAAGCCATTAAAGGAGTTTTCCCATCTGGCTGTTTCACAGAGCCAGCTCTTCACAGCCAGCTTCAGGCTCCCACTTCCTGCTCAAGCTGTGGGTGGTTCTGCAGCTTCAGGTTCCCACTTCCTGCTCAGGCTGTGGGCGTCTTTACAGCTTCAGGCTCCCACTTCCTGCTCAAGCTGTGGGTGGTTCTACAGCTTCAGGTTCCCTGTTCCTGCTCAAGCTGTAGGTGGTTCTACAGCTTCAGGTTCCCACTTCCTGCTCAAGCTGTGGTTGGTTCTACAGCTTCAGGTTCCCACTTCCTGCTCAAGCTGTGGGCGTCATTAAAGCTTCAGGCTCCCACTTCCTGTTCAGGTTGTGAGCAGTCCTACAGCCTCAGGCTCCCACTTCCTGTTCAGGCTGCGGACGGTTCTACAGCATCGGGCTCCCACTTCCTGTTCAGGCTGTGGGTGGTTCTACAGCTTCGGGCTTCCACTTCCTGTTCAGGCTGCGGGCGGTTATACAGCTTCAGGCTTCCACTTCCTGTTCCTGCTGCGGGCGGTTCTACAGCTTCGGGCTTCCACTTCCTGCCCAGGCTGCGGGCGGTTCTACAGCATCAGGCTTCCACTTCCTGCTCAGGCTGCGTGCGGTTCTACAGCTTCAGCCTCCCACTTCCTGCTCAAGCTGTGGGTGTTGCTACAGCTTCAGGTTCCCACTTTCTGCTCAGGCTGTGGGAGGTTCTCTAACACTGACAGACATTTCATCTCTTCTATTCCTAGCTCAGCCTGGTAGAGGGACACTGGGGTTGGAGGCAGAAGGCTGCAGAGCTCTAGAGGGTTGTCAGTAAGACAGATCCACAAGCTCCTGCGCCGATAAGACTCGGCAGGGAGTCACATCACCATCCCGAGCACTGCTAGGGTACTAGAGCAGAGAGCGCTGGCTGGCAGCCTAAGAAACCTCCTGTAACCAAGCAGGAGATAAGAACTGTCATTACTCTGAAAGGAAGCGAAATCAGAACAGCAATGTATTTAGTAATCATCTAGATTTACCTTTTTGCCTACACATTTAAGTGAGAAAACCCCATAAAAGTGACTAGGACGGAGCTGCAAAGCCACACGCAACCTGCGCAAAGGGGTTGGCGCTGTTTTGGACATGTGAACAACCCCTTAAATTGTACATAACTACTCTAGACATGAAATATAGGAACATAAATCCACACATTCTGCATTTGTACCCTGGCTCTGCGAGGCCTCGGAGTTGGGGCTGTACTTTCTGTCATACAATAGATATTTCAAGGTCTCTGTTGCTCCAAGTACATATGAATGGTTTCACCTTGCACTTAGCCTGTGCGGGAAGCAGAGGGGAGCGATTAATCATCCACGTGTTATACAACGGCTTCTTACTTCTCTTTCCTATGTAAAACTTCAGCTCTAACCTTGAGGTGGCAGCTCCTGTGTGATTAATGCCATTTCACGGTTATCTGCAGTGGCGCACAGTCCCTGCTAGACTGGTCAATGCAGCAGATAAGCTTTTGTCCCCATCAGTCACCCTTGAGGTCACCCTGCAATGGAAGTGATGGTAAAATGGTTTACAACAACACTGCTGCCCTCTTTCAAAAACAAAAAACAGTGCCACCCATCACTATAGGTGGTTTCTGGTATTGCAGCAGAAATCTACGTTCATAGCGCAGTACCAGACTCGACCGAAGTTACTGAGTGACTGACTCACTATTACTGAGAAAAGCACCCTTACTAATTTAGCACAATCCCCTGCTCTTTATAGCCAGCTTCAGGCTCCCACTTCCAGTTCTGGCTGTGGGCAGTTCTATAGCTTCGGGCATTTCCTTTTCAGGCTGTGGTTGGTTCTACAGCATCAGGCTTCAACTTCCTGTTCAGGCTGTGGGCAGTACTACAGCTTCAGGCTCCCACTTACTGATCAGGCTGCGGGCGGTTCTATAGCTTCAGGCTCCAACTCCCTGTTCGGGATGTGGGCGGTTCTACAGCTTAAAGCTTCCATTTCCTGTTCAGGCTGTGGCGGTTCTACAGCCTCAGCCTCCCACTAGCTGTTCAGGCTGCAGGCGGTTCTACAACTGCAGGCTCCCACTTCCTGTTCAGGCGGAGGGTGGTTCAGCAGCTCCAGGCTCCCCCTTCCTGTTCAGGCTCCGGGCGGTTTTACAGCTCCAGGCTCCCACTTCCTCTTCAGGCTGCGGGCGGTTCTGCAGCTCCAGGCTGCGGGCGGTTTTACAGCTCCAGGCTCCCACTTCCTGTTCAGGCTGCGGGCGGTTCTGCAGCTCCAGGCTGCGGGCGCTTCTGCAGCTCCAGGCTGCGGGCGGTTTTACAGCTCCAGGCTCCCACTTCCTGTTCAGGCTGCGGGCGCTTCTGCAGCTCCAGGCTCCCACTTCCTGTTCAGGCTGCGGGCGCTTCTGCAGCTCCAGGCTCCCACTTCCTGTTCAGGCTGCGGGCGCTTCTGCAGCTTCAGCCTCCCACTTCCTGTTCAGGCTGCGGGCGTTTCTGCAGCTCCAGGCTCCCACTTCCTGTTCAGGCTGCGGGTGGTTCTTCAGCTCCAGGCTCCCACTTCCTGTTCAGGCTGCGGGCGGTTTTGCAGCTCCAGGCTCCCACTTCCTGTTCAGGCTGCGGGCGCTTCTGCAGCTCAGGCTCCCACTTCCATGTTCAGGCTGCGGGCGCTTCGCAGCTCAGGCTCCCACTTCCTGTTCAGGCTGCGGGCGCTTCGGCAGCTCAGGCTCCCACTTCCTGTTCAGGCTGCGGGCGCTTCGGCAACTCCAGGCTCCCACTTCCTGTTCAGGCTGCGGGCGCTTCGGCAGCTCCAGGCTCCCACTTCCTGTTCAGGCTGCGGGCGCTTCGGCAGCTTCAGCCTCCCACTGCCTGTTCAGGCTGCGGGCGCTTCGGCAGCTCCAGGCTCCCACTGCCTGTTCAGGCTGCGGGCGCTTCGGCAGCTTCAGGCTCCCACTGCCTGTTCAGGCTGCGGGCGCTTCGGCAGCTTCAGCCTCCCACTTCCTGTTCAGGCTGCGGGCGCTTCGGCAGCTTCAGCCTCCCACTTCCTGTTCAGGCTGCGGGCGCTTCGGCAGCTTCAGCCTCCCACTGCCTGTTCAGGCTGCGGGCGCTTCGGCAGCTTCAGCCTCCCACTGCCTGTTCAGGCTGCGGGCGCTTCGGCAGCTTCAGCCTCCCACTGCCTGTTCAGGCTGCGGGCGCTTCTGCAGCAGTGACTGACATTTCGCCTCTGCTATTCCTAACTGAGCCTGTTAGAGGGACTGTGGTGATGGAAGGGTTCTAACTGCAGAGCCGAAAACTACTGAGCTCTAAAAGGTTAAAGTTTGTAATAAAAATATATAAACTCCTATGCTGCTGCTAAGACACAGCAGGGAGCGATGTCCCTATCCCAACCCTGGCTGCTAGAGAGAGTTGGTTGGTAACCTAGGGAAGCTTTGTGGACACAAGCAAGAGATCAGATTGGCTATAACTCAGAAAGGAAGCAAAATCAGAAGAGCAATGTATTTGGTGGTTATCTTTATATCTTCTGCCTACATGTTTAAAGCTAATCAATGTGGTGAGAATACCCCTTTAAGGCCAGTTTATATGTCAGCAGTCTGAAAAACTGTTTTAAAGGACCTGTTGCCATTTCCCTCAGCACAGTCCTCGTTTCTTAGATGGGATTGGCAGACGAGGGATTTTGACATATCAGGGTTATTTTTATGCCTAATAATTTTGTGTACATAGATTAGAAAATCTTAGCTTGGAAGTGAACTTGTTGCAACAAAGATTGCTTAAAGGGGTTGTCTCACTTTGTGAAATCCTCTTCGCTGGCCGCTCACAGGTTGCTGTGATTTGGCCATGCATGTGAATGAAGAGGGCGACGCTAGCAGCGTCCTTCTCATCCACTGCTATAGGAGTTCGGAGTATAACCGAGCACACCCACTCGGTTATACTCAGAACTCCCATAGAAGTGAATGAGAAGGACGGCGCTAGCACACACTCGGATATACTCAGAACTCCCATAGAAGAGAATTAGAAGGACGGCTCTAGCACACACTCGGGTATACTCGGAACTCCCATAGCAGTGGATGAGAAGGACGGCTCTAGCACACACTAGGCTATACTCGGAACTCCCATAGAAGTGAATGAGAAGGACGGCGCTAGCACACACTAGGCAATACTCGGAACTCCCATAAAATGAATGAGAAGGACGGCTCTAGCACACACTCGGCTATACTCAGAACTCCCATAGAAGTGAATGAGAAGGACGGCGCTAGCACACACTCGGCTATACTCAGAACTCCCATAGAAGCGAATGAGAAGGACGGCGCTAGCACACACTCGGCTATACTCAGAACTCCCATAGAAGCGAATGAGAAGGACGGCGCTAGCACACACTCGGCTATACTCGGAACTCCCATAGAAGTGAATGAGGAGGATGGAGCACACACTCGGCTATACTCAGAACTCCCATAGAAGTGAATGAGGAGGAAGGTGCACACACTCGGCTATACTCGAAACTCCCATAGAAGTGAATGAGAAGGACGGCGCTAGCACACACTTGGCTATACTGAGAACTCCCATAGAAGTGATTGAGAAGGACGGCGCTAGCACACACTTGGCTATACTCAGAACTCCATAGAAGTGAATGAGAAGAACGGCCTAGCCCCACACTCAGCTATACATCGGAACTCCCATAGAAGCGAATTGAGAAGGACGGCGCTAGCACACACTCGGCTATCTCGAACTCCATAGACGAATGAGAAGAACGGCGCTAGCACACACTCCAGTATACTCGGAACTCTCCATAGAAGCGAATGAGAAGGATTGCGCTAGCACACACATCGGCTATACTCGTAATCTCCCATAGAAGTGAATGAGAAGGACGGCGCTAGTAGCACCACTCGGCTATACTCAGATCTCACATAGAAGTGAATGAGGAGGACTGCGCTAGCACACACACTCAGCTATACTCAGAACTCCCATAGAAGTGAATGAGGAGGACAGCACTAGTGTCGCCCTCCTCGTTAACATGCATGGCCGGATAACAGCAAAGAGGATTTCACAAAGTAAGACAACCCCTTTAAACTGGTTGTTACCTCATCAAACAAGGTGCCTTGGAAGCGCCCATGCCACTTCATCTCCTCTTGGCTTTATCCAGACATCGGTTGACTATAATGGGCAGAGGGAAATGGCACCACACATGTAGCTGACCACAATTGGCCTAGTCGTGAGCTCCCTCTATCGATGACTAATGGAAGTTGGAATTTTATCCTGTCATTTTTTCCATGTATGGCATTTGGTTCTCTTAGCAGAACCCTTATGGCCATCTTTAATTTTTTCCTGTAGACCAGAGGACACATTTGTGAGAGTGAAGAGTAGACTCTTTCTATTCTATCTTGTTTTCCCTTTTTTAATTAAAACTTCTTTCTATGGCCCTAGAGCTTATCCACCCACCAGCCTGACGCCCACACAGGTCTACTGGCGATATAAGACCTGACCATGAACCGCTGCGTACAACAATCGCTGCCGCCAGAAAGACATTACCTTGTACAATGCAAATCCTCACGTTACCATTCTGCTCGTTTGCACCATTTTTTTTCCTTTTCTATTAAAATCTGAAGACTCTCATTAATAAAACAAGTTCTAGTGACCAGGATTCTGGAGAAGGGTCTGGAGACATTACTAGATGTAATAGAACAAGTTATAGTGACCGGGATTCTGGAGAAGGGTCTGGAGACATTTCTAGATGTAACAATATAACAAGTTAAAGGGACCAGGATTCTGGAGAAGGGTCTGGATACATTTCTAGGTGTAATAATAGAACAAGTTATAGTGACTGGAATTCTGGAGAAGGGTCTGGATACATTTCTAGATGTAATAATAGAACAAGTTATAGTGACCGGGGATTCTGGAGAAGGGTCTGGATTCATTTCTAGATGTAATAATATAACAAGTTATAGTGACCAGGATTCTGGAGAAGGGTCTGGATACATTTCTAGATGAATAATAGAACAAGTTATAGTGACCGGGATTCTGGAGAAGGGTCTGGATACATTTCTAGATGAATAATAGAACAAGTTATAGTGACCCGGGGTTCTGGAGAAGGGTCTGGAGACATTTCTAGATGGAATAACAGCACAAGGTCTAGTGACCGGGATTCTGGAGAAGGGTCTGGAGACATTTCTAGATGTAATAATAGAACAAGTTATAGTGACCGGGATTCTGGAGAAGGGTCTGGAGACATTTCTAGATGGAATAATAGAACAAGTTATAGTGACCGGGATTCTGGAGAAGGGTCTGGAGACATTTCTAGATGTAATAATAGAACAAGTTCTAGTGACCGGGATTCTGGTGAAGGGTCTGGAGACATTTCTAGATTTGATAATGTAACAGGTTATAGTGACCGGGATTCTGGAGAAGGGTCTGGATACATTTCTAGATGTAATAATAGAACAAGTTATAGTGACCGGGATTCTGGAGAAGAGTCTGGATACAAATCTAGATGGATTAAGTTTTTGGACCGGGATTCTGGAGAAGGGTATGGATACATTTCTAGATGTAATAATAGAACAAGTTACTAGTGACCGGGATTCTGGAGAAGGGTCTGGATACATTTCTAGATGGGAATAATATGAACAAGTTTAGTGACCGGATTCTGGAGAAGGGTCTGGACATTTCTAGATGTAATAATATAAACAAGTTCAGTGACCGGGATTCTGGAGAAGGGTCTGGAACATTTCTAGATGGTAATAATAAAACAAGTTATATTGACCTGGATTCTGGAGAAGGGTCTGGATACATTTCTAGATGTAATAATATAACAAGTTATAGTGACCGGGATTCTGGAGAAGGGTCTGGAGACATTTCTAGATGTAATAGTAGAACAAGTTATAGTGACCGGGATTCTGCAGAAGGGTCGCTGATCCATGGATTTATTTTGATGCCTGATTGGAGTCAGGAAGAAATTTTTTCCCTAAAATGAGGACAATTGGCTTCTACCTCATGGGTTTTTTTTTTTTTGCTTTCCTCTGGATCAACACTATAGGACAATAGGCTGAACTGGATGGATGTCTGCACCGCCGGTAGCTACACCCCTGCCACCAGTGGCGACTGCACGCAGCCATGAGGAGGTTATTTAATTTTTTTGGGGGGTTATTTTGGTGTTTTTTTTTTTTTTGCTCCAAAGCTCCCAATCCTGATTGCTACGTTTCCCACAGTCCTCCTAAACATTTGACGGCTTCACACCCCCGCATCCTCCGCAAACCTTGTGTATGCCTCCCCTATAAAGATCAAAGATGGATTACATGACAGATGTATCCCAGTCGACTGAATAACAATTGGATTTTGACTCATCCGCTCCTCTCTGTTTACACATAATATATGCCGGCCGCTATTGTATTCTGATGTTCGCTCCTGGGCCCTCGAAGCCTCGCTTAGAATTATTTAATAATCGATTACCTCAATGGGAGCGTTTTAGGGTAATCTGGAGCCTGTGCGCATAAATGTCATTGACAGTGCATGCATTATGCAGACTTTATTTGGAAGCCGACTGTGATGTTGATTCAATTGGCATTTATGAAGACAATTCATTTTTTTCCCCCTGTGATTTACAAAATAAGATCCTTAAAGGGGTTGTCTCACTACAGGGATCGCTGCTTTTTATGTTGAATATCTTGCAAAAAAAAAATTCACTTTGCAATATGTTTCCATTATCAGTGTCCTACCTATTCCTAGATATCCCCTCGTGTATGGGCTGCATCAGCTCCTCAGGTTGCTATAGCTACAGACCTGTTCTATCTCTCATGATAGGCTGCCAGCACTGGTTGCTATAGCTACAGACCTGATCAATCTCTCCTGATAGGCTGCCAGCACTGGTTGCTATAGCTACAGACCTGTTCAATCTCTCCTGATAGGCTGCCAGCGCTGGTCGCTATAGCTACAGACCTGTTCAATCTCTCCTGATAGGCTGCCAGCACTGGTTGCTATAGCTACAGACCTGTTCAATCTCTCCTGATAGGCTGCCAGTACTAGTCACTATAGCTACAGACCTGTTTGCTCTATCCTGATAGGCTGCCAGCACTGGTCGCTATAGCTACAGACCTGTTTGATCTATCCTGATAGGCTGCCAGCGCTGATTGCTATAGCTACTGTAAGCTGCCACTTGGCTCTGGGGCGCCATCTTGGTCCGTCCTCGGGATTCACACATGCCATTCAGATCGCTGTCCTTGGTAGGACGATATTGGCACACAAATCTTCCAACACCGGGGAATATTTTATACTGGCCTCAGCCAGCTTTATTAAGGCAGGTGTACAACAGGTTATAGCCAAACCAAACACATAAAAAGAAATCCTTGGCTGTCTGGCCACTAACTCGCATTCAGAGTCATTAACTGTCCATAGGTCCGTGTCTACCGCACAGAACCCCAAAAATCACAGTATCCTCACTGTTGTACCAGGATTCCCTATAGCCTCTGTAGGGCCAGAGCTCTCTCCCAGCTCTGCTGCTCCAAACGTTCAGGTAGCAACCACACCCCCCGATCACCTGGAGTAGTAGGCCTTTAATAGGTCTCCAGAGAACTATCCAATATCTGGGCTGGAACCCAGGGACCTGGAATGCGGGGTCAGCCACCCACTCTACACTATAGCTGTCCCAAAAGAGCCAACCCATACATAGCTGCCTTGCAGCTATTCTAGCCGCTACTGTAAGTGTCAGTAATATATCACTACTGACAGAATATCGGTGGCTTTTCCCCACCAAGACCAGGACCTCGGTGGCGCTTCTGCAGAAGGTCTCCGGCTGTACACCCTCTAGTGTCAGGATCATGCGACTACTAGTGGTCGCTGTGCCACACTACAGACCTGTTCAGTCTCTCCTGATAGGCTGCCAGCACTGATTGCTATGGCTACAGACCTGTTCTATCTCTCCTGATAGGCTGCCTGCATTGGTCACTATAGCTACAGATCTGTTCAGTCTCTCCTGATAGGCTGCCAGCACTGGTTGCTATAGCTACAGACCTTTTCAATCTCTCATGATAGGATGCCAGCGTGGTCTATAGCTACAGACCTATTCAATCTCTCATGATAGACTGCCAGCGCTGGTCACTATAGCTTGAGAGGTGTTTCAATCTCTCATGATAGGCTCCTGCACTGGTGCTATAGCTACAGACCTGTTCAATCTCTCATGATAGGCTGCCAGCGCTGGTCACTATAGCTACAGACCTGTTCAATCTCTCATGATAGGCTGCCAGCACTGGTTGCTATAGCTACAGACCTGTTCAATCTCTCCTGATAGGCTGCCAGCACTGGTCGCTATAGCTACAGACTTGTTCAATCTCTCCTGATAGGCTGCCAGCACTGGTTGCTATAGCTACAGAACTATTCAATCTCTCCTGATAGGCTGCCAGTAGTTTGTTGCTTGATTTGAACTCACTCGAAAATAGGTCTTGTGGTTGGGGTGGCATTGGTAGACTTCTTCCCATTTGCATGTTTTCTTCCGGCCTCCTATCGGTGCTTCCAGCTGCAGAAATGTAGTGTTTTTTCAGCAGAAATGTTTCTTTTGCTTCCCTGGTCGCTGCAGAACTTTCTTTGCATGTTCGGATGTAACCTTCACAGCCCATTATACCTGCAAAGCTAAACGTTCTCCATTTTAATTGCGTCTAGTCGTAACCGACTCCCCCTGAAAATCTGGTGTTTTTATGCGGAGATGAGCATTCACGGTTTGAGTCTCACTCGTTAGAAGAGCAGTGTTTTTTTTTGTCCCCCCCCCCCTGTTTAGTAGCCATATGTTAGGTAAAAATATGAATTTCTATGTTCTGGCCGCCTTATAAAATTCATACACTACAAAAATTTACACCTACGCAATTTATTATCCTTTTGGCATATTTGTGGACAGATTTTCTCTCCCTACCCCTTTAGATGACCAAAAAACATACAAATAGGGGACAAAAAACGTCTAAAAGAGACCCCAAAGCTACAACAATCCTACGAATAAACCAAAAAGGGTGTATAGCTAACTAAAGCATAGCTTTTAATAAATAGATTTAAAAATCCTCACAAAAGCACAAAAATATGCAGCCAAAACAGCACAACATAGGTAAATCCCTATTATGACCTACACGACCTATATAAACAACCTGTAAGGTGAATAGCAGAGTAACCGTCCCAAAAAGGACGACCCCGCCCAGGAGCCTGTCCGTAATGCACACTAATCACTACATTAAAGTGGTGCCTATGAAGACAAATGGTACCAAAAAAAATCCCCATATTTCCCCTTAGATGACCACATCAATTTTGAGGTCATTCACAATGTATAAGTGCAGGGTCCTATCTTCAAGCCAGTGTCTATTATGAGCCTCCAACCATAACTAATTCCTTAGTTTTTGGCTGGGAGGTAACACCCCGAAGAACCCCTAAGTCTTCCTTACATGCATTTTTAGTGTTCACAGCTCAATGGCTGGACTAAACTGACACCAGAAACTGGCAACTCTGGCCTTTATGCTAACTGGGAAAAAATTAACAGGTGTAGCTAAGTGCTTGAGCAAAAGCTCACATTCCCCCCCACTGCTAGGGGAACAACTAGATGAAAAACTGCACACCAACTTGACACCTGTTCACACCAGCATGCAGAAAAGCTGCAGTATAATGCATGGGGAGATTGCAAAAATACCACTAAAATAACCACTCTCACTGCATGAGCGGGTTGATTGCTGGTACTACAGTTGCATATAATAAGGCGATGCTGGTGTGAACAGGTGTCAACTTGGTGTGCAGTTTTTTTTATCATCTAATTGTTCCCCTAGCAGTGGGGGTATGTGAGCTTTTGCTCAAGGAATTAGCTGCACCTGTTTATTTTTTCCCAGTTAGTATAAAGGCCAGAGTTGCCAGCTTCTGGTGTCAGTTTAGTCCAGCCATTGAGCTGTGAACATCCCCCAAAGAATTGGAGTGTTACTTACTTTTGAGTAAGTAACGTCCCATTTTTTTGTATGCATTTTTAGTGGGTAGGTTATTGGTGGGATAGGTTACTATCTTGAACTGCTTCAGGCATTACAAGGGGTTTCTGGTTTAGGTAACACTTTTTATACTCTTAGGGAATTCTGTATTAAAGGGGTTAGGACAGTCTGAGTCCAGGTCATAGCTCACTACGAGCCAGCCTCAGCCAGTGGGGAGATTGCCGGGCTTATGCAGTTTTCCCTATTGTCTACAGCAGTTCCGAGCAGGTGCATATTTTCAAAACTACCATACACCCGAAGGTGGTGAGAGGAGAAAGCACGGCCATCTCCTTGTTCAGTTAGGCCGGCTCGTTGGGAGCTAAGAGCTGGCCTCAAAAAGGACTATGTAACCCACCTCTTCTTACCCTTTGGCAAAGAGTATCTCTTACTCTGGAGGACCTGTCCAGTCCTGCATTATAACCATTAACTTTTAGTGGCTATAGCGTAATGCTTCATTTCACCTGTGGAGGCACTGCAGGGAAACCCAACAGTCACAACCAGGCTTCCCGAATGATCACACCTAATCACTGGAGGTCCCATTGGGGAAGGTGTGGGATCAGCTTATGGGCAAGGGACTCTTTGAAAATCATAGATACCCTTTGAACAGGTATTTGGAAATTAGGGAAGGGGTAGAGTTGACTCCAATTGAATGTAATAAAATCCTTTATTTTCATTGTCACCACCGCCAGACACATCCTTTTTCTCACATGGGACCTTTTCTTATTGTGGTCCTCTATCATACTTGTTCTAACTTTAGTCTAGAGCAGGGGTGTATATGCTGTATATGTATAATTGCTTTGCTGTGTTCTGGTATGTTGAATTGGGAATAGTGGACTACACCTCCCATCATTTGTCTCTGCTGTATATGTATAATTGCTTTGCTGTGTTCTGGTATGTGCATGCATAGATTTCTCCCAATCTCTGTCCTGAATAATCACCCTATGTTTATTTGTATTGCTAAGTGACCCCTTGTAGTATCTCCTCTGCTGGCTTATTTGTAACTCCACCCATTGCTGGCAGCTGGGCCCACTGATTTATATCAATGAACTCCACATAGGACAGTATAAATTAGTTAGCTTGGGTCAGTCTAGCCATGTAGAGTAGTGAACCATATCTATAAGTGAACCAGATATAAAAGTGATAGATTTGAATCAAGATATCTGAAATAAAACTGAAATTAAAACCGAAAATGGGCCGAATGGGGCTAGGTGGAACGCCTTTTCTTGTAAGTATCTAGGCTTCTTAAAAAAAAAAAAAAAA
>JAODAL010057235.1:0-22802 GCA_025379985.1 Phyllomedusa bahiana
TCAAACAGTGTCTGTAGCTATAGCAACTGAGAAGATGCAGCCCATAAAAGGGAGGGGATATGTTGGGAATAGGTAGGACTCTGTTAATGGACATATATTGCAAGGTGACTTGTTTTTGCAAGATCTTTAACATAAAAAGCAATCCTTGTAGTGAGACAAGCCCTTTAATGTCACATTTGACTCGCTGAGCCTTGAAACCTGACTAGGAGGTTAAAGCCAAGCCAGTTAACCATCCACAGATAGCTGTCTAACCCCCTTAACCACTGCCCGGCGAGTGGTGCAGGTCTTCTTTCTGCAGTGATGTCTTTTTCTTTCTCATAAGGGAGAGGCATGATGAAGGTGTGTAAAGACTAACCAGACAGAGTACTCCATTAAAATGTAAATATATTCAAAAACTAGTCAAGTTCATTAAGGAACGCTAAACCCAGTAGGTGGCATAGAGTCCTAGTTCTTTTCCTTTGAGCTTATTTGAATATATTTACATTTTAATGGAGCACCCACGGCTTGTAAGTCTCCACACACCTTCATGGTGCCTCTCCCTATTGAAGAACCTTACCCATTTTGAGCTACATTTACCGTATTTCATGTGGGTTTCATAAATGCCTTTGGTGGCTTAACCTCTTCAAGGTTTTATTCAAATCTGAGTTTGTCATTCCATTAAAATATCAAGAAAAAATAATAAACTACTGGTCAATTCAATAAAGCTACGAAATGACTAAAATATGTTAAAGATGTCTTTATGTCTTAGAAGATAATGAATGTATGTTAGCCACGCATTGAATGACCAATAAGGATCATGTGCTCATCTACATGGTGCTTTACCGTAGTTGCAGAGCTGCTATGTACAGTATTTTTAACATTTATGTGATTAGAGATGCAGAGGGCAGTCAGAAGGTGCCATAGTACCCAATAGTTTATCAATTCTTAAACCTATAAGATGCCCTAATGTAAAGAGATCAATCTTGCGACAATTTCATGATGAATTTAACCAATCTTGACATGTCTTTGAGATATATATAAGAAGATGTTAGTGGTGAGGGGTTGTGAGCCAAGAAACCTACCCATAAAATGAATGATCCTTTGATACTGATCTAAAATTTCTGTACCTTAGTACCTTCGAAGACCACTGCTGTAGAAACTCAGATTTTGGCTTTGTTGCTTTAGGTATTCGTGGAGGTTAGGCTTACACATCCTTACACATTTTGAAGATATAATCCAAGTTATATTACAACATATTCTCTTTAAAATTATTAATTTAAATAATGTCTATTACTTTTTCAGTGTCACTTTCCGTGCTATTTCAAGAAATATTTTACTTAGTAGTGAATGTGTCTAACAGGTGTGGGATTTTATTGTACAAGTCTGGAAATTCAGAGAGCTTTAACCAATCAGGTTCACTGTTGCTTAGCAGTGATTGTAAAAGACAAACCAATCAGTTGCTGGCGTGTAGCAGAAGCTGATGAAAAATGTATTCTTAAAGGGGTTGTGTGAGAAATCAAAATAAATAAGAACATATAATGGAGGACTAGTAAGGATAAGCAGTAGCTGTCACAATCCAGTGTGTGAACTACTTACAAACGCTGTTAGAGTATGTTCACACGGCGTATTGGGGCACGTATAGTACGCGTTGCAATACGCCGGGTGTTTTAGAACCACTTGCGAAAATTCCCAAAGGGATAGGGGGATCCGGCGGGGGGCACCCATAGACATGCAAATTTTCAGGTTTCTTAAAGGCCGCAACAATTGACATGTCAATTCTCCCCCCCGCGTACCCAAAAACGGTTTGTATTGTACGTGCGGGGGGGGGCGCTTAAAAAAAAAGCTTTTTTATGGGGAAAAAATGAATTACCGAAAATTTCGGGGGAAAGCATTTCCCCGTATATTTCGCAATAAACCCGCAAAGAAAAAGTGCGTGAATTTCAAAGAAAAAAAAAAGCCCCTTTTTAACATACCCTTATATGCGTCTATTTTTTGGGTTTTTTGGGATCTTTTTGTCCTCACTGGACTAAATAGGCTGGGCCCACACTTCCCCAGGGACCTTGTGAAATAATTTCATTTCCCACAAAAGGCCCCCTTCCTTCAGCTAAACCCAAAAAATTCTATATCACACCCCCATTTTTTAGGAAAATACAGTAAATTTTTTGTATAGCCCCCCATTTCCCCCTTTTTCTCCGCAGAAAACCCCCTAGCTCTGTTATGTTTAGGTCAGCCAAACCAGGAATAAAATCACGGGGCCCTAAACCTACTTTCCCCACTTCCTTAGGGCCGTTTTTTTCACAAGAAAGACCCCGGGGGGTCATTTTGGTTTTTTTTATAATGGGTTTTTTTCCTAGATAAAAAGAGCAAAAACTTTTCTAATTTAAAATTATTTAAGGGGAATTTTTTTTTTTATGACATGTAGGTTAAAGTAAATTTTGGGTTTCTTCTTTTCCCCGGGGAACCCCTTTAAAAAGGGGTTTTCCCCCCAAAGAAATTTCATTTTGGAAACCTGTTTTATTTTAAAATTTACCCCCATCATAGTTTTAACTGAAGAAAATAATCTTTCAGGGCATTTCAGTGACTGAATTCCTTTTAAAGGGAAATTTTTTTTTGTAATTCCCCTTTTGTTAGAAGTGGGCTCCTGACAATAACTGTTCACGAGGGTTACCACCCGGGAATCGCGCTATTCTTCTGTAAACACCACCTTTTCCAAAAATATAGCATAACAATATCAACTAAAAAACTATGGGGGAGGATTGTATACTAAGGACATCGACTTTTAGCAGGGGATCACTAAGGCCCGTTTATTTTCAGGGGTTGTGCCCCCCCCAAAAAAATGCCAATGTCCTGAACCTGCAATCTGCCCACAGGACAGACTGCTAGTCTGTTGCCAGTGGTCTTTTCCCAAAGTATGTTTAGGGGCCCCTGCCCTGCAAAGTACCTGGGGGGTCCCCGCAGGCTTGGGGGCCCTCTGGATTTACAACACAAGGGGACGGAGAATGTCAAAAACATGCAAACCCCCAAGATGACGTCACGGGCCCCCTGGTGGGAAACCCCCGGGACCAGCAAGAACTTCAAAACATGGAATTTGGGGGGAAAGGGAAGAACTATTATTTTTTTTTTTTTAATTTTTTCCTTATAACCAACCTACTGGGGACAAAAAAAAAAAAAAAAAAAAAAACATGCCCCTTTTTCCCTCAAATTTAATATTTTAAATTAACCCGGGTTTGGGGAAAATTAAGTAAAAAAAAAAACCCCCACCTGCACCACCACCCAATTGCCGGGAAAACCCGGGAGGGGGGAAAGTTCTGGTTTGGGCTGAGCCAGTGGGGAAGAAAAAGGGAAAATAAAAAAGACTTTTCCATCCCGGGAAAAGTCCCTGTGGAGTCACAAATGTAAAATGCAATGTAATTACTTAAATGTCCGCAAAGTCCCGTGTACAACGTAGTCACATGGAAATGGCCGCATTTGGTCATGGGGCTGGGAAACATTTTTTGTTCCTTAAAATAGGGAATATTTTTTTGGGTCATGGGGATTTCAGGAGGTGTTTTTTTTTAGTAACAATCATTTTATAGGGTATTATTTGGGACTAAAAATTTTTAAAAGCTGTTTTGAACCCCAGCCCCACTTTAGCAAAAAAGTAACACAAGGCCCGGCACCCCGGGTGTTTTTAGTACCCTACGATGCCCCAAAAAAGAGGTTTTTCTCCAAATGCTGGGCCCCCACTAATTAAAAAATCTTTAAATGAAAACCCCCCTCTAAATTGGGTCCCTGTGTTCCCGATAAATTTTAAAACAAAGTGGGCCTTTTTTAACAAAAAAAAATTTTGGGCATTTCCACATTAGAGCGTCCCTGTATGAAAAGTTGCCTTTAGGATTCCGCAGCAAAAAAAAAGTGGCCCAAAAAGGGACGTTTAACAAAAACAATTTTACCTTTGGGAAAAAATTTTTTTAAAACTTGAAAGGAAAAATAAGAAAAACAACCATATAATTTAAGGGGGAAATAAGCGAAACAAAATTTTTAAAATGGAAATTTTTTTATCAAGCCCCTGGGGGCAGCACAACGACATTTTTTAAAACTTTCTAGGGATTAAGTGCTTTTTCAGCTTCCCTTATTACATATAATGCAAAATTTTTATGCAAATGCCTAATTTTGCCAAAAATTTTTAAAAACCCACCCGTGGCACCAATTAAAATAAGGGAAATCCCGAAATAAAGAGCAGCTCATTTAAACTTGTTTGGAAATTTGGGTTTTCTTTTTTTTTTTTTTTTTTTAAACCCTTTTTTTAGCCAGTTGGGTTTTAAAAAGAAGAGAAAATGTTTTTCCTGGGGTTTGTCCCTTGAAATTACAAGACAAGGTAAAATAAAACTGTGAAATTACAATTAACACATAGATTTTAGCTGTTATTGGGTGTAATATAAGCTTATTATATACAACTCAGTGGTGCTAAAAATTTTAAAAGGGGTTCTTAAAATAAGGGAAAAATTCTTTTTTAAAAGGTTTTTTTACTCCTATTCCCTTTTTTTTTGTCTGGGTTTGCCCTATTGAAGTTAATGGGACTGAACTGCAATACCAAAAGCAACCTGAGGACAGGTGTGTAGCTGGAGAAAACATCCATGTTTTACTAACCCTGGATAGACCATTTAGGCAGAAATTGAATATATTCACATGTTGCACTTCTCAAATTTCTGCTGAGGATTTTTGCTTTACAGAGGCGGTATTTGCCTCTCATTTATACACAGGTTAGTCCCATTTCAATGGTTTATTCCGCATAACTCTTGACAGAGTGAAATCCAACGAGGATCCACTTAAAAGACTGGAAATGTTAACTTATTTTTTTATACCATGGATTTTATATCCACAGTTGGAAAATTCCACTGTAGTTCACTGTGTGATGGCATGGACTGGTCACTCAGATTTATGGAAGTCGGATTGGTTTGTGGCCTCAAAATTGTTGACAGTACAGTAAAGCAGGGGTCCCCAACCACCGGTCCGCGGACCGGCACCGGGCCTTAGTGTATCCCCTGCCGGTCCACGGCCCCGGGCTAACATAATGCCGGCCGCACGGTGACTTTAGTCCGGGCGGTCGGCATCTGGTCTGCGCGGCCGCTGTAATCCGGCCGCGCAGACCTAGCAGCTGCACACATCATGCGGCTGCATCGTTAAAGTGAAAGCAGGAGCGGTGCATTACCGCCCTGCTTTCCTTCTCGCTGTAGATGCGGCGCTCACTGAGCTCCGCATCTGCAGCGATGAGCGGCACAGAGAGTGTGATGAGCAGTAACGTCACACCCCCCCGCACCGCTCGCTGCTGTCGGCTGCCAGGGAGGAGGAGCTCGGCCGAGGATCCAGGAAAGGTGAGTGACTACTACTTATTCTTTTTTTTTTTTTTAAATTGTCCTGGCTGCCTATTGGGTGCAGCTATCACTACTGGGGCCAGCTAGCTATCACTACTGGGGGACGGCTAGCTATCACTACTGGGGGACGGCCAGCTATCACTACTGGGGGCCAGCTATCACTACTGGGGGCAGCTAGCTATCACTACTGGGGGCAGCTAGCTATCACTACTGGGGGCAGCTAGCTATCACTACTGGGGGCCAGCTATCACTACTGGGGACAGCTATCACTACTGGGGGCAATATTTATTATTAAAGGGGGCATATATCTCTATAATGACAGAGCTGATTACATATGTATACTATATACATGTATAATGCTGACCCACAGAGCTGATCAATATTACTGCAGACTGATTATCAGCTCTGTGGGTCAGCATTAATTATATAATAGTGACCCACAGAGCTGACAATCATCTCCAGTTATAAAATACTGGTTACCCCATACAATACCCCTAAATGACACAGTATACACTTTATTGTTTTTTTTTGTGTGTGTGTGATTCTAAACATTCAACCCCCTCCATAACCCCGCCCCTAATAACCCCGCCCCCATAACCCCCCCCACACACACACACACACACACACACAACACACACTGGGCCGTGGAAAAATTGTCATGCATCAAACCGGTCCCTGGTAGAAAAAAGGTTGGGGACCGCTGCAGTAAAGGACGCAAGGTAGAGTGTAAGGATACCTTTGGTACCTTCGGTAATGGTCATGCTGGTCACATGGCTGAAAAAAATAGTTTTCTTGTCAGTGGACCACTAGATCAGACTAGTGCAAAGAGTTTTGGGGCTAAAGTTTTAGACACTTGTGATAATGGTGACCAGGACATTAAAGCAAATTTTTTGGTCTTGTAGCCTACATTACAATAACCATATATGTGTTTACAATCCGCTCTCCGTTCTCTGAATTGCAGTTTTGAGAACTAATGTAATCTATTTTTCAAGAGCCATAACATTTTTATTTTTTTTATTTTTCCATCAACATAGCTGTATGAGGTTTTCTTTTTTGAGATTAGAGTTGTATTTTTAATGGCACCATTGTAGAGTACATATAACATCTGCATAACTTTTGCATCACATTTATCATACAGCATGAGTCACTGTGATTGATTTGGCGCATCTTCAGAATGCAGTTTACACTTTCTATGTATTCAGTGTCGGACTGCGGTGCCTTGAGGCCCACCAGTGGAGTTGGTTCTTGGGCCTACCAGAGGAGTTATTTCTTAGAGCCTATGAGTGGAGTTGATTCTTGAAGTCTACCACTGGAGTTGATTCTGGGGGCCACCCCACACCTACTGTATATGACTGGACATACTGCACATGCCTCTTGCTGTCTGCCTCTGTTTCTCTACCTTTCTGCCTGAAAAGCAGCCCCAGGCCTGCTATACCACCGGTCACCAGGGTTTTCTCTGCTGCCCTGTGGCATTTAAGTATTAGAGAGGATCAGTAAATCCTTACTGCATTGTTCTACTGTCCTAGTATTTCAAAACCCATATCAGTCAATTTTTAAAGGGATTGTAAATAAAAATGTCTTCACTTTGCATGATATTTTTGGAGTGCCATTGCATCTATTCACTGACAATAAAAGAGGTACCAGATGTATTGAGTTTTAATATATTTGACACATCTTACCCTGGTGCACCATTCCTTAAAGGGTTACTCTCACCACAATGATTAGCTCTAGGGAAAGGTCAATTAAGTCTATTACCATATATATCGCTGTTCTAATTTTGCTTCCTTTCAGAGCTAGAGCAGTTTTTATTTCTTGCTTTTGAACACATGCTTCCCTAGGTTACCAGAGCCCTGACTGGGATGATAACATTATTCAGCAGCACAGAAGCTTGTCTGTCTATGTTACTGACAAACTTTAACCCTTTAGAGCTCTGTAGCTAAAGCCACCTTATTGACCTCCATAATATTGGTGTTCATTAAGGTGTTAAAAAGGTTTACCATCTAAACAAAAGCTATCTGTATGCTGCATGATATATGGCCAAATATATGGTATTTAAGGGACATGGCATTTTTTCAGCCATTTTTTTCATGGGTTAGACTAGAAAAACATCTTTAAATCCATATTCAATATTGTCTGAAAAAACATAAAAAATTAAACATTTGCATTAAATCTTTGGCAATATTTACCAGATAAAATAATCAAAAACATAACAATTGTTTCCTCAGATTTAATGAAAAACATTTGTAAAGAAAAAGAAGAAAAACTGGAAAATTGCTGTATTAATATTGCATCATATTGAAAATCACAAATTCAGCCCTATTAAATCTGTATATCTCTTTCTTTGCAACATAAAATATTGAAGACAAGCACATAATGAATTTATTTATATATATATATATATATATATATATATATATATATAATATATATATATAATATATATATAATATATATAATATATAAATAATATATATTTGTTTATATTTATTTTGATATTTACCTAGATAGATAGATAGATAGATAGATAGAAAGATAGATAGATAGCTAACAGGGGCGTAACTACCGGGGTAGCAGACGTAACAGCTGCCATACGTCTGCTACCCCGGTAGTTCTGCTCCTGCGCCCGCCGGCAGTGAACATAGCATGCGACGGGGGGCAGTGCAGATGTCCATCATCGCGCGCCCGCGCCCCGAGCACACCTGCCAAGAGTGTGGAGAGGGGTAAGTATTTATTTGTTTTTTTAAACTTTAAATGAAGTCTCCCTGCCTCCTATAGGGGCCCCTATAGCCTGCCCTAGCCCCCCTCCTGCCTTAGGGGCCCCTATACCCTGCCCTAACCCCTGCCTGCCTATATGGCCCCAAAACCTGCCCAAAAGCCCCCTGCCGCATAATGGGGACCCTATAACCTTCCCAAAAAAACCCTGCCTTTCTGATAGCCTACCCTACCGGTTTCCCCGAAAATAAAAGTGTCTTATTTTAAATTTTTCTCCTAAAGACACTAAATTTTTTTTAAAGGGGATTTTAAAAATTTCTATGAACAATAATTCACATTTATTGTTGAACAAAACATCAACAGTATTAATAAATTTTTATTTATTTCTTTTACAAACATCACATAAAGCAGCCAAACCGAAATGCATAAAAAAAAAGCACTGTCTTATTTTCGGGGATGTCTTATTTTCGGGGAAACAGGGTAAGCCCTGCCTGCCTGTATGGGGCCCCGATAAACTACCATATCCACTGCCTGCCTATATGGGGCCCTAATAGCCTACTTTAAACACTACCTGCCTCATGGGGCTCCTATAGATTATCATATGCCCTGCCTGCCTATATGGGGCCCCAATAGCCTACTCTAAGCCCTGCCTGCCTTTAAGGGGCCCCTATAGCCTACTCTATGCCCTGCCTGCCTATATGGGGCCCCTATAGACTACCTAAGCCCTGCCTGCCTGTATGGGGCCCCTATAAATACCCCAAAACCCCCTTCCTGCAATATGGGGCCCCCATAGACTACCCTAAAAGCCCGGCTGCCTACATAAAAGGGCCCCATAGACTACCCTAAGCCCGCCTCCGCTATATGGCCAATAAAACTACCTAAAAAACCCCCCTGCTTACATATTTGGCCCCTAACCACCTAAACCCTGCCCTGCTTACCTAATGGCCCTGTACTACTTTAAACCCTCCTTCCTAACCCTTTGGCCCCTTTACCCTGCCTGCCTATTTATATGGAGCCCTGTAGTTACCTCAACTCTGCCTGCCTATACGGGGCCCTATACTCTACCTAAACCTTGGCTGCCTAAATGGATCCCATATAGCCTGGGGGGCAGGAGAAAGTGCGAAAAATTTAAAATTTGTAATAAATTTTGTGCCAAAAATCTGCAGGGACAAGTGGTGGCCAGGAGAAGTCATCATGGAGGTCTACACCGGATGCAGAACAACAGGGAAAGTCAACAACTAGTCAGAGAAACATCACCTGTGAGTCATAAGATGTAACTACACTGTAATCCCTTATATGTCTGCAGAACCTGTGTACACTGGTATATACCACTATATATATGGGGGTAATATAGTCTGTAGAGCCTGTACACACTGATATCTACCACTATATGGTCACTATATGGCGGTACTATTGGTCTTTGTAGACTGATCAGTAATGGTATAGGGGTATTATTCAGTCACTATGTGGTGGTAATTTGTGGTCGTGTTCTGGCGGTCCATATGTAGCAGTGTTATTGGTTATGTTGGTTTTGTATAATCAGATTTTTATAGTAGCCGTATGATGGTGATATCTATTGTGAGGTATTTGCCCCTTGTATTATCTAGTAACTGCATGTCCCGGTAAATGTTTGTGGTCGGGGAGGCGGGCGAGGGGAGAGTAGGGGGCCCCCTCCAAAAGTTTGCTATGGGGCCCAGGCTTCTCTAGTTACGCCCCTGATAGATAGACAGATAGATAGATAGATAGATAGATAGATAGATAGATAGATAGACAGATAGATAGATAGATAGATAGATAGATAGATAGATAGATAGATTTTCTGTGTTTGAGTAGAATACCCTGTTTTCTACTGAACTCCAAAAATGTACTGCTAGATTATTTATCTTCGTATTAAATTGGTTGGTGTGTGTCTCTGAGATATAACATTTAGATTCTGAGCCCCTTTGGACTGAAATTATGATAACCGCTGTAGAACGGAATAAAGTCAAAGAATATTTTGGAACTATATAAACGTCAGTAAACTAAAACCTAGGGGGACATATAAGAATGGGATTGCACAATATTATGGGTATTTTGCACAAAAACAGGGTGGTATGAACAACCATATGCCAAAACTTGGAAACTTGGCACAGTTTGCACCAGGCATGACACATTTGAATATACCAAAGATATGCTGGCTTTGCACTAATGATATGCTGTGCGCCAAAGATATGCTATATTATGTGAGGCATACCACATGCCAGATTTATGAACCAAAATACGACATGTTCATATATTCGGGCACACCATACACTCATTTAATGGACAACACATATTGACTTCATAATTCATCACTTGTTAGAAGTGCAAATCGTTCCTGTAAAGCCTCTTACAATACATTGTAATACCACATATTATGAGTTCAGTATATATATGCTGTATATATATATATATTTATTGTGACACTTTGCTTGCATCCGGATGCCCTCCTGGGCTGTCCTGGGGGTACTTAGCTCACAGGATCGCCGTCTTTTGTAGAAGGTATTGGCACACCGACACCAGGCTTCTGGTTTTACTGGCTTCAACCAGTTTTATTAGTCCAGCAGGTTACACAACAACACATAAAATAAATCAAAGCCTAGGCCGTCTAGCCACTAACTAACTTATGACATAGACCCTGTCTATCGGTAATCTGGACCTAACGTCCAGCATCAAACACCCAGTACTCTCCAGTACTGTCTCGGCTTCCCTCAAGCCTCCGGGGGCCAGAGCCTCTCTCCAGCTCTGCTGCTCCAACTTCCAGGTAGCAGGCCACACCCCCCGATCACCTAGAAAGACAGTCTTTTTATAGCCATCCAGAGACTGGCCCAAAACCCGACATGGAACCTGGAGACCTGGGACGCAGGAATAGCCACCCACCCATCTGCAGCTGTTCCGGGGAAGCCAACCCATAATGGCTGGATATCAGCCATGCTACATACAACCTAGTGTTGCTGACAGATAACCATTGGCTCCCCCCACCACCAGCCGGCTCTTGGTGGCACGTCTCTACCAGGACGACTCCACCTAGTGGCAGAAACAGGCAACTACTCTTTGCCACTTTGCCACAATATATATATATATATATATATATATATATATATATATATATATAGCGACATGTATAAATAGCTTTAAGGTAGTGTAGAATGCGCCACAATGTACAGTATGAACCTGTTCTTCTGCAGTACATACATACAGGCGCAGTGTAGTGCCAATACAACAAGTCTGGCTCAGGCAGACCACCTTTAACTTGGTTTAGCTGTTCTTACTGTTAGGCTGTGTTCACACGGCTTATTCAAGCCGTAATTGCTGGTCGGATTTCGCCCGCAGTTACGGCTTGAATCAGGGGCGGGACGGGGGCAGGGCGGGAGCGCGACTGGGGCGCTGCTCGCCGGCCCCATAGACAATGCATTATTTACGGCGCGTACGCGCCGTAAATAATGTGCATGTCAATTTCTCCCCCCGCGGCGGATTCGCCGAGCGGGGAGGAGCGACGGAATCCACAGTTCTCTATGAGAACTGTGATTTACCGTAATGACAGGGACGGATTGGAGCCGTACTGAAGTGCAAATCCGGCGCGCTGTACGGCTCCAGTCCGCGGCGAAATAAGCCGTGTGAACGAGGCCTTATGCACCTAGGTTTGGCTTCAAAGAATCATAAATGTGTCTAATTCTACAAATGTGATCAGCTATAGACAAAATGGCGGATCCCGGCGCACGTGGAATCAAGGACGCCAGAGGTTTTGGCAAAGGAAAACTATTTATTGTCTAAAAAAGCAAAGGGTTTATCCGTCGCTTGATTAAAACAAACTTAAAAACTAACGCGTTTCGCACCTTCTTTCACAGGCGCTTCATCAGAGGCACTATGATATCTAAAAAATGTCTCAGTTTTTATGCAATCAATCAAGGAACAATGGGGTTCAATTGGCAGGAAAAACTGTCAATCAAGTTACATCAAACATAGTGGAAACACGATTAAAAGGGACAGGCTGCTAATTTGCAAGGTATTTAAATCTGACATTATTCATGTATCAACAACCCGTACATACATTTAAGATCCAAAGCAGAGTTTCCTAATTCAAAATATCAAAAATCTTGAGTTAATATTTTTTTTTTTTTATAAAAAAAAAACAAACTTATTTTTGGCATACATTCGTGTATATTAGACATATATTTATAAGAGAAAATAATTACTAAAATTTCTTAATATTGTCAACTTATAGGATTTACCTTTAATGAAGTGTTTAGGTGCCTAATAGAGTGTCTGTTACTGTTGATTTGCAGGATAGTTAAATCTGACATTATTCATGTGTGAACATTGTGTGCGTATATATTTTTTTTGAACATAAGCTAAATATACACCAACTCATAATGTATGCCTTAAATACGTTTTGTAAGAAATATATTAACACAACATGTTTGAACTTGAAAATTTGTTCTGGGCCTTAAATGTACACACACAATGTTCACACATGAATAATGTCAGATTTAAATATCCTGCAAATCAACAGTAACAGATACTCTATTAGGCACCTAAACACTTCATTGAAGGTAAATCCTATATAGATAAAAGTTGACAATATTAAGAAATTTTTGTAATTATTTTCTCTTTTAAATATATGTCAAATATACACGAATGTATGCCAAAAATATGTTTGTTTTTTTTGGTTTTTCTTTATAAACAATATATTGACACAAGATATTTGATATTTTGAATTAGGAAACTCTGCTTTGGATCTTAAATGTATGTACGGGTTGTTGATACATGAATAATGTCAGATTTAAATACCTTGCAAATTAGCAGCCTGTCCCTTTTAATCGTGTTTCCACTATGTTCGATGTAACTTGATTGACAGTTTTTCCTGCCAATCGAACCCCATTGTTCCTTGATTGATTGAATAAAAACTGAGACATTTTTTAGATATCATACTGCCTCTGATGAAGCGCCTGTGAAAGAAGGTGCGAAACGCGTTAGTGTTTAAGTTTGTTTTAATCAAGCGAAGGATAAACCCTTTGCTTTTTTAGACAATAAATAGTTTTCCTTCGCCAAAACCTCTGGCGTCCTTAATTCCACGTGCGCCGGGATCCGCCATTTTGTTTATAGCTGTACCCGTTTCAGAGGAACTCCGCCACTGAAGGAACCGCGGCTGCCGCGTCAAAGGACTACGGTGCAAAAAAGCCCTGTAGGTGCCTATGAGCATTGTGCCTCTATAATATATGCACAACCCCACTCGGTGAGTGAATTTTCTACTCCCACCCTTTATATTGTTTTAACATAATTCACGAGTGTGCGCCCCCTTGTCTCCTTTTTTCTTTTCTACAAATGTGATGCAACATGCCCCCAGAATACCCCTAATCTTGGAGTGTGACTGTTCATAAATCTGTAGAACAGGTCTACTACAGCTTTTTGACACCAGATAACTGGCACAGCTCCATTCATACATGTGGCATATCGTATCTGACAAAAGTGAGTACATCCCTCACTTGTTTTGTAAATATTGTTTTTTTTATCTTTTCATGGGACAACACTGAAGATATGACACTTTGATACAATGTAAAGTAGTGAAAATGGACAAATTGTGCCCAAAGTGTCAATATTTTGTGCGGCCATCATTATTTTCCAGCACTGTCTTAACCCTCATGGGCATGGAGCTCACTAGAACTTCACAGGTTGCAGTGACTGGGATCCTCTGCCACTCCTCCATGATGACATCATGGAGCTGGTGGATGTTAGAGACCTTGCGCTCCTTCACCTTCCATTTGAGGATTCCCCACAGATACTGAATAGGGTTTAGGTCTGGAGACATGCTTGCCAGTCCAGCACCTTTAACCTCATTTTCTATAGCAAGGCAGTGGTTATCTTGGAAGTGTGTTTGGGATCGTTATCATGTTGGAATACAGCCCTACGCCCCAGTTTCCAAAGGGAGGGGATTATGCTCTGCTTCAGTATGTCACAATACAAGTTAGCATTCATGTTTCCCTCAATGAACTGTAGCTCACCACAGCCAGCAGCACTCATGCAGCCCCAAACCATGAAACTCCCACTACCATGCTTGACTACAGGCAAGGCACAGTTGTCTTTATACTCCTCACCTGGTTGCTGCCACACGTTTGACACCATCTGAACCAAATAAGTTTATCTTGGTCTCCTCAGATCCCAGTAATCCCTGTCCTTAGTCTGCAAGTCTTCTGCAAACTTTTTGCGGGTATGTTTGTGCATCATCTTTAGAAAGGGCTTCCTTCTGTGATGACAGCCATGCAGACCAATTTGATGCAGCATGTGGTCTGAGCACTGACAGGCTGATCCCCCACCCCTTTAATCTCTGCAACAATGCTGGCAGCACACATACATTTATTTTGAAAAGATCTCTGGATATGATGCTGAGCACGGCCATGCTGAGGCCTGTTATGAGTGAAACCTCTTCTTGATAAAGCACTGTAGGGTCTTGGCCATTGTGCTTCATCTTAGTTGGTGTTGACAATCTTCTTATAGCTTAGGCCATCTTTATGTAGCGCAACAATTCTTTATTTCAGATCCTCAGACAGTTCTTTGCCATGAGGTGCCATGCTGAACTTCCAATGACCAGTTCCATTCCCACCTGAGACCTTGTAACACAAGCAAGATATCTTGTAACACTAGCAAGTCATATAACAGTGTGGAGGGAGAGTGGCAAATTGGGCACAATTTGTCCATTTTCACTTAGGGGTGTACTCACTTTCGTTGGCAGTGGTTTAGCACACTGTGCTACTGATATTGGAATGTGTATGAAAGTAGTTTATGACCAGAAATTTTTTTTAGTTTTTGTCTCCTTGCATTTCAACAGTTGAAACTTTTTAATTTTTTTAATGATACAGGTGTATGAGGCCTCATTTTATTCGAGACGTGTTTTACTTTATGGGGAATAGCTTAAGTTCACTTATAAATATTTGCAGATTTTTTTTTTTTTACACCACTCACATTTCACACTTAATAACTTGTTAGATTAATTCTACAGGTTATTACGGTCGTGTGGATACCTAATACGTGTAGGTTTTTTTTGTGTGTGTAATATGCACAATTATTTTTTATTCCATATTTATTTTTATTTTATTATTTCTTTTCTATTCATTTTTTTACACTTTTTCTGTTTATTTTTTACTTTTTTATTTTTTTTTTAAATCTCCTGAAGGGAGAACTGTTTTACATTTTGTTTTACACTTAGTAATGTATTAGCATATTAATACATGCTAATAAATTATCATCTTTGTCAGTCTGACACAGGCAGTGATCAGGACACAGTGTGCCCTGATTGCTGGCTTCTTATACAGACAACTCTGGGGCTACTCCAGGTCCCCAGGGCTGACTGTGCAGCCGTTCCCTGGGCTTTGTCGGGTCACCGGTTTTTCCGATCACCCAACAGAGCAGGAAAGCGCTTTGATTGCGCTGCTGTGACGATCCGCCGCTATCAAAGGGTTAAAGTATCGGGGTGCGGAGGTTTCCCCCACTCCCCTGTGCTCGTAGGAGATGCTCTGGGATCAGGGCTGTGTAGTACAGCCCCGATCTCAGTGCAGCTGCGGCGCCCGAAGCCGCAAACTCCGATGTCTGCAGCGACGCCAAAAGACGTCGCTGCAGACGAACAACCTGCACCAGCCGACGTCAAATGTCGGCGGGCGGTCATTAAGGATAACCAAGTCAATGTTTTGAAGTGGCCATCACAAAGCCCTGATCTCAATTCTATTGACAATTTATGGGCAAAGCTGAAAAGGCAGGTGGAAGCTAGGTGACCTACAAACATGGCTCAGTAACATCAGTTCTTTCTAGAGAAATGGGCCAAAATTCCTACCAACTATTGTGAGAAGCTTGTGGAAGGATATCCAAAATGTTTGACCCAAGTCATACAGTTTAAGGGCAATACTACTAATGAAATGTATGTAAACTTTTGACTTTGCAGAAAGTAATACAAATGCCTTAAACAATTCTCTCTCTCTCATTATTCTGGCATTTGACAAATATAAATAATTTTGGTAATCCTAACTGAACTAAATGGTTTATTGTGATCTCATGTCAGAAAGTGAGAAAAACATACATATGTGTCTTTTATATAGTGCATGAAAACCTCTGGTTTCAAATGTGTGTGTGTATATATATATATATATATATATATATATATATAAATTATATATATATATATATACGGCGGATAAAATAAGTTTTGAACACATCATCAGTTTTCTAAATCACTGTATTTCTAAAGGTGCTATTGACGTGTGTGGACATAGACAGGCAAAAAGATAGATAGATAGACAGACAGACAGACGGATAGATAGACAGACAGACAGACAGACAGACAGACAGACAGATAGATAGATAGATAGATAGATAGATAGATAGATAGATAGATATTGCACTAAACCTTTCTTCACTGTGACAGAGCATCACATTAGTCACACGGATCCAGATGATATCATCTTGTTTGCTACTTATAGTCAACAGCACTGTACAAACTGGAATCTTTTTGCCCTGGAGCCAATGTAAGGGAACATAATAAATCATTTCTATACAAAAGCCTTTCTGTGTTTGTAAATATGCTTTAAATTACTCTTACCATAACGCTGAGACTAGACAGAGATTGTTGTGGGCACTAATGATTCCCAAGGAGCATCTCAACAACTAATGCACCAGTGACCGATTCCTAGAGACTCAGCTTTTTTCTCTGAAGTGGAAGCATATGCATGAGTGGCATGAAGTTTACCATAGGATGTGGGGATATTACTATTTTATTTTTTTTTCACTATTATTGAGGTCAACTCAATATTTCAGACTCTGAAATGAAAATTACAGAATAGAATACAAACTCCAAAATGAAAAAAAAAAACTGAAATGCCTGAGGGTAAATTTGAGTTGCCCATAGCTCCCCAGGGGCAGGTCTAAACTGTGTGCAGAGCTATTTGTGTGTAATTCAGTCAAATTCTAATTGTAGCATTCATTAAACTGGGGCTATTCCCATGCCAACATTCCAATCCCAAATTTTGCATAATGGTCCTAGAATTTAGGTCATGCACATTTAACCCCTCAGGTGCTCAAGGAGAGGGTGCCAGCAAAACTCTTTTTAAGCTTGTGAATGGGTTAAACATAGGATAAAAAAACTCCCTTAATTCCAGTGTTAACATGTATATACATTAAATCTACTACAGAATCCAAATATTTTAAAAAAATATGTGCAAATAAACAGTGTCACAAGTTGAAGTTTCTGGGTTCCACTGTAAAATCTAAGACAAGGCCACCATTTACCATGTGCCATCGGGAACATAGGTGTCTTCTTATGCAGCAGAGGGGCAATGTAGTCCCCTTGGATATCAGGACCCAGTGTGATTGTTACCTTTGTATCCCTTATGGCTATACTTCTGGCAACAAAGTTGTTGCACAGGGGAACTTTCATGTACATGGTTCGTTATAATGATCACTTCCTACTTTCGACGTCAGCAGCATATACCTCATGAAGGAAGTCGCATGTTGGTGAGCTGACTTGGTGGGTATATAAGGTGCGATAGGCTGTCTGCACTTACATGCCTCATCGCTGTCTTGGATAACAGGGGTGATTTATGAATGTTGTTAAAATGGATGATTGTTGGCTTTAGGGCTAAGGGTGGCAGTATTTTTGAAACTGTGCAGTTTGTGATTTGTCCATGTGCTGCTGTGGTGCTAGTGTATGGTGTGTGGACAGATGGTGCAATTGTGAATAGGCGACATGGAAACACCACGTGCCATTGATGTGAAAACTGAGCCAAGGTGTGCTAGTGTGGACTGAAATGCTACAGTGGAGCAGCTCAATGGCAAAATGAAGGGACTACCAGAAATGTCTAAAAAGTTCAGTGATGTAACCTTACTTTGTATAGAGCTCTAAAGTACATAGACGGTCACTGAATTTCTGTAAACGAAGTTGCATCAGGAGAAAAAGCTTCAATTTTGCCCGCAGTATCTGTTAATTGGCAAAGGGTTGCCTTCTCAGATGAGTCACGTTTTTTGCTTCATAGAACAGATGAACGTTGGTGTGTCAGATGAAATACATCAGAAAACAAACACCCTGAAACCATTGCTGGAAGAAAAAGTTGGTTGTGTCTGTATGTGGTCTGGGGAATGTTTTCATGACAGTCTCTGGACCCACTTATCCTTGTGGAAGGCACTCTCAATTCTGGGTATGAATCCATCCTGTAGGTCACGTACACCCATACATGCTGACTATCCTCCCTGCAGCAGATGGGATCTTTCATCACATAATTAGAAATTGTCCGACATTGGTTGGAACAGCTTCATCAAGACTTACAAATACTACGGTGTCCCCCTGATTCTTCAGAATTGAACCTAATTAAGCATCTTTGGCACTACCTCTATCATTGTGTTCGCTCTATGGATTCTCCCACACCCACTCTCCATCAGCTGTGGGAAAGCAGTCATCATGACTCCAGATACCTTTGACAACCTACCAGGACTTATTGAGTCACTCCCAGCCCATCTATCTGTTGTCCCTGCTGCACATGGTCGGTACGTTGGAAATATGACTCAACTGTGTAATTATACTGTTTATCAGAATGACACTACTCCACAGCACTAAGGTCCCATTCACATATTGTTTTCATTGGCCATTGTCTAATATAGGACAAATATAGTCCTAATTGGACTACGTTTACTCTATTTAGCAGATGTGTCCAGTTTCTGCACCAGACACAAAAGCACAATCGACCACGCTTTTGAGTCTGGTAAAGAAACCAGACATGTTCACTAAATAAGGGAAATGTAGTCTAATTAGGACTACATTTACTCTAGTAAAGACGATGGCCACCTGTAGCTGTCCCACTGTGGTATCCTTTGAGATGAATTTTTATGGTGTCCCAACAGATGCAGTGAAAACATTATGTGAATGGGGCCTAACATGGTGCTGGTCTATGAAATTTTCTGACAGCAAGCAACCATAAAGAGACATGACCCAAAAAATGAAAGGGGTATTTAACTTTATGCGAATAAAACTCATTTTTATAATGTTTTACCATACCATGACTTATATAATTTGTATTTAAGTTCCTTGTTTTTTTACAATTTCTGTGAACTGTAGCATTAAGGGCGACATGCATGGAATGCATTTTGTTTGCATATCTTGCGCCAAAAAACTGTCGTAGCTCTGTTCTATAGATGTATGAACAGTCGTACGGCAAAACTTGTGCCAAAACTTGCGCCAAACATCTGCTATGTGCCAAAGATATGCTATGCTATGCAAGGCATACCACACGCCAGATGAACCCACATACGACAGGTTCATACATACTGTCGCATTCTACACTCCTCTATAATGATTTAGAACTAGCGAGTCAGCGCCAAGTTTCATACATTTGTTTGTATAATTGTTTACAGTTAGAAATGGAAAATGTGTCCTGATCACGGGCTAATTAGGGATTCCAGGCTCATCAGAAGAGAACGCTTTAATTCACAGGCAGTTGTCTGATTTAGAAAAACAGTTTAAGGCCTCATTCATACTTCCATAAAACCACAAAAAATACAGATCAATACATGGATGCATGATGTGGATATTCTATTTACAATTTGTTCTGTTTTTGTTTCTGCATTTTATCCATTTTTGTTCTGTAGTTAATGTCAGTTTTACATCTGTATTTGTTATGTTTTTTGGTATTAAATTAGGTTTTGTATACTATATCACTAGTACTGATAAAATACAGATATGAAACAATGGAACAAATATGCACACGTGAACTACTAAAACAGTATATGGTTCCAATACTGAGCCAGTAGAACACCCTGCATGTCGTAAAATTATAATACACATGTAAAAATGCTCATTGAAAACTATGGAAGTGTGAATAGTAACATTTAATTGTACTGGTAACTTTACTTTCAAAAAAAAACTGAGCGAATATCAATATAGTATACAGAAGTGTGAATAAGGCCTTAGTGTGGTTTCACACTGAGTAATTTTAAGAAAAATTGTGCATACTTCTGCATCTTTGCCCCAGCACTTTTGTCAAATTTTACAGTACAAAATATCACAGCCACAATTTAGATGTAGTTTAATGGGGTTGTCTCATCACGCTGTTTCACAGACCAAAAGCAGCTCATCAGCCATCTTGAACAAGCCAGTTTAGTTAAGAGTTACAGTTTGCAAATGTTAGGTTATGTCTACACTGCACTGGTTTACAGTCGGACTTTATGCGGATTCAGTATTTGGAATCCACACAAAATTGGACTGTAAATTACCCCACAGACCTCGTTAGAAAATCTGAGCTGTAGTCGTCTACATAGTTTGGATTTTCTGAGGTCGAATTTCAAATCCAAAATTTGATCAATAAACTTAGAACATGTTCTGTAATAAAGTACTGTTCAAACCGACCGCAAAATCTGCGGTAAAAAATGAAAATTGTAAAATACTGGTTTGGTTCTATAACAGAATATAGTGGTATTTTGCTTTTGCTGTGTAGACATAGACTTCGTTACATAGTATCTGCAAAATAGGTCATCTGGCCACAAGCCAGCTGTGGACCAGAGGCAGGCAGCCCCAATACACGGGAGCTACAGAGATCAGAGAGAAAAATGTATTGTCAGCACAGAAGACAGAGAAAAACTTGAATTAAAAGCACCAGGGGTGAGGAAGAAGAGTCTGACAGAGAACCCTACCAGTCACTAGGCCTATGGGAAGCAGGGAGCTGGAAATCCTGGTCCTTACAACTGGACAGACTCTAGTAAAAGCTAAGACAAGTGGAGTGCAGGCAGGGCAAGTAGAGAGACTACTTCTTTTCTGCCCGGAAGCTGAAATCTGCTGGCTTATGGTATAGAGATGAAGAGATAATCTTTCAGGAGTGAAGATGCTGTGAAATAATTATGACTGTAATTCTGAAGCATTGTGCCAAAACTAAAGCCTGCCAAGACCTCAAGCTGTTATCTGTGCATTTCCTTAGCTGGAAGCAGCACATCTCTCAGCACACCACCACCACTAGGCCTCATCCACAATCACCCGCATACCTACATATATGGTGCCCGTGCTGCAAGCATCTTACAGTACTGCACTGTATTGTATGGAGGAGCTACTGTACTAGACCAACAATCATTGCATGCACCCTTGCAGATGATAATTGGTTGGATCTTGCATCCCATGTGCCCAGGGGCGTAACTAGAGAAGCCGGGACCCCATAGCAAACTTTTGGATGGGGCCACCTGCCCTCCTCCCCTCGCTGCCTCCCCGACCACGAACATTTACCAGAACATGCAGTTCGATAATGTAGATAATATAAGGAGCAAATAACCTCACCATACTTCTCACTATCATACTGCTACCAAACTGATACCAAACTATACCAAAACCAACATTACCAATAACACTGCTACATATGGACCTGATTATACCGCCAGAACAGGACCACAAATTACCACCACATAGTGACTGAATAATACCCTACAGTGTTATTGATCAGCATACAAAAGACCAATAGTACCGCCATACAGTGACCATATAGTGGTATATACTAGTGTACACAGGCTCTGCAGACTGTATATAACCACCATACAGTGAAAATATAGTGGTAGATAACAGTGTACACAGACTCTGCAGACATATAAATGATTACAGTGTAGTTACATCTTGTTACTCACAGGTGACGTTTCTGATAAGTCGTTGACTTTCCCTTTTGTTCTGCATCCGTCCAGACCGCCATGATGACTGCTCCCGGCAACTTGTCCCTGCAGATTAAGACACAAATATCTTAGAAGCCTCACTTTTCCAGCACCTCACTCCCTGCCCCCCGGCTATATGGGGTCCATTTAGGTAGGCAGGGTTTACATAGGCTATAGAGGGCCCCAGATAGGCCAGGTTTAGGTAGGCAATAGGGTCCCCACATAGGCAGGGTTTAGGAAGCTATAGGGCCCCATAATGGCAGTCAAGCAGGGTTTAGGTATAGGGCCCCATATAGACAGGCAGGCAGGGTATAGGGGCCATATAGGTAAGCTATAGGGACTATATATAGGCAGGCAGGGCTTTGGGGAGACTATAGGGGCTACATGTAGACAGGCAGTTTTTTGGGGGGCTATATACAGGCAGGCAGGTAGGGGCTATATACAGGCAGGCAGGTAGGGGCTATATACAGGCAGGTAGGTAGGGGCTATATACAGGCAGGTAGGTAGGGCTATATACAGGCAGGCAGGTAGGTAGGGGCTATATACAGGCAGGCAGGTAGGTAGGGGCTATATACAGGCAGGCAGGTAGGTAGGGCTATATACAGGCAGGCAGGTAGGGCTATATACAGGTAACAGGAAGGTAGATAGGGGCCATTTACAGGCAGGCAGGTAGGGGTCATATACAGGCAGGTAGGTATGGCTATAGGCAGGCAGGTAGGTAGGGGCTATATACAGGCAGGTAGGTAGGGGCTATATACAGGCAGGCAGGTAGGTAGGGGTCATATACAGGCAGGCAGGTAGGTAGGGGCTATATGCAGGCAGGACAGGAGTCATTAATATTTAAAAAAAAAAAAAAAAAGAAAGCACTTACCAGCTTCACGCTCCCTCGCAGCTCAGCTCCCGGGCAGTCTGTGCTCTGCGCGGGCTGCACGATGATATGACGTCATCGCGCAGCCCACGTCAGCACTGTGGGCCGGCACCGGCACCTAATAGCCGCGCGGTCCTGCGTTTGAGCGCTCGGGCCGGAGGGCCCGGACTTTCAGAGGTGGTATGTGGCAGGCCCGCAGGTCTGCGTCCGCCGGC
>JAODAL010057236.1:0-22801 GCA_025379985.1 Phyllomedusa bahiana
GGGCCCAAGGGCCAAGACGGGCGGAACCCATCTTTTTCCACCAACGGAAAGGCAACATTTCCAAAGGGCCAAAAGCCTGGCAATGCCACATTCAGGCTTTTGGCTTTGGGATGGTTTTGGGTTAAAGTGTTTCTTCTTTCCCAAAACCTGGAAGACAAAAAGGCGGCTGCTAACTGGCCGCTGTACGGCGTGCAGGTCGTCAAACGGGCGGAAGAGAAGGGGTAAAATTTGGGTCTCTGGTGTGTTTGTGGTACTCCGGGCGACGGTGGAAGGCTGAAGCGGAGGCTGATCCCTGATAAATGACTCTGAGAGACATGGCAGCGAGAACCTTGGTGGGGCGGAGGTAGGAGGGGGAGACAGAGGGTTTTAACAGGGGTTTTGGAGGCCCGGCGTCGGTCCTGGCCTTTTTGGCCAAGTGTTCCCTCCATTTCAACTCTTTGCATTCGCTGCATGTGACTAGACATGTTTGGTGTGGTTAAACCACTTAAGGTTCTTGCCTCTACTTTTTCTTTTAAACGGCAAAGGCGGCATATGACATCGCTGGGTGAAATCAGAGCTTGCTCAAAGAAGGCCCAGCTTGAGAGGTCCTGGACCTTTTTGACGGCGATAACCCGAGGAGCGGGTTTGCGCTGACCGTTGGCGCGAATCATAATCACGGACTTCGCGACCGCCCACTCCCCTTTTTGTGGCGGGACCCGTATTGACACAAACCCCATCGCTTCCTCCTCGTCCACTGATGAAGCGCTCGCAACCCAAATTTTCTGCGGAAAAGCCCAGATGATCCGAAGGGTCGTCATCATCATCATCATCAACACAGGTGACTTGGTCGTCCTGACTTTCTGCATCCAGAAGCTGGGGCTAAAAAGCAAGGGCACTGCAAGGCGTTGCCGACCGCCCGGGATTTTTGCCGATTGACCGGCTTCCTTCACCTCCTCTGTGGCATCAGTACGGGGCGTCAGAGCAGACAAAATCATCCTCTTGATCTTTTTAACATGCCTTCTGACCCCAACCGCTTTTTGTCATCAAAGAGGTCTTCAGACAAGGGATTATCCACAGTGTGGGTACACGAGTTGACATTTGGGCTGCTTTATGTTGACGGATGCTGATGATGCTGATGACGACATTTGTGGTCCGTGACTGGGAGGACGAGGAGGTAAGACTGCTAGATGCAGGTTGATATAACCACTGAAGGACAGATTTGCGACGATGTTGTTACATAGATTCACAGGGCCCTTACTCCCCACTACCAGCGATGACAGGCCTGACGTCCTGCAACAGACGATCCTCTTGCAAGCCGAGTTTGTCGCAGCCACTGAAGGAGTCACCTTGCTCTCGTACCTCTACCCCTCCATGTGCACCCCCCTCTTTGTCACGCGTTACCACCTGCATTTCGCTCCAAGTCCAGAAATATAAAAATTTGAGAAGGTATGGAATAGTTTTTGGAAAGTCTCTATTAAAATACGGCAAAATGCACAGCTATTCTCAAATCCCTCTAATCAAAACAAAATTGCGGATTCAAATTTGAAACTGCAGAGGTGTCCTATCACAAATCTGAATGGGCAAAATTCCAAAAACACGTATCTGTTATGTTTTGGTATAAATAAATGAATATTTTGCACCTTTCAATTCAACCTGTGGTGAATATAGAATTGCTGTTTTAAGATTACGTAAGATGCTGCGTCAATGAACATACTTGGTGGCAAAAGTCAAAAACAACGTAACTGTTAAGTTTTGATATAATAAACTGAATTTTTTCACCTTTCAATTCACCTGTGGTTGAATATAGAATTGCTGTTTTAAGAATTACGTAGATGCTGCGTCAATGAACATACAGTGAGCGCAAAAGTCAAAAAACACGTAACGTTATGTTTTGGATATAATAAACCTGTGATTTTTTTGCACCTTTCAATTCACCTGTGGTGAATATAGAATTGCTGTTTTAAAGATTTACGTAGATCTGCGTCAATGACAGAACTGGTGCGCAAAAGTCAAAAGAAACTCGTAACTGTTTATTTTTGATATAAATAACAGTATTTATGCACCTTTACAATTCACTTGATGAAATAGATGAGAATTGCGTATTAAGATATAGCGTAGATGCTTCGTGTCAATGTAACAGTAACTGGGTGCTCAAAAGTCAAAAAACACGTAACTTTTATGTTTTGATATAATAAACTGTAATATTTGCACCTTTCAATTCACCTTTGTTGAATATAGAGATTGCTGTTTTAAGATTTACCTGTATATGCGCGTCAATAACAGTATTGGGGTGGTGGCGCAAAAGTCAAAACCACGTAACTGTTATTTTTGATAAATAAACGTATTTGTTTGCACCTCAATTCACCTTTGGTGAGATATAGAATTGCTGTTTACAGATTTACGTAGATGCTGCGTCAATGAACAGTTACAGTGTGCGGCAAAATTCAAAAAACACGTATCTGTTTATGTTTTCGTATAATACACGTATTTTATTGCACTTTCAATTCACCTTGGTGATTATAGAATAGCTGTTTAAAGATTGTACGTATATTCTGCGTCAATGAAGCAGTACTGGGAGCGTCAAAAGTCAAAAAACACGTATCTTTATGTTTTGATATAATAAACGGTAATTTTTTTGCACCTTTCAATTCACCTGTTGGTGAATATAGAATTTTCATGTTTTAAGATTTCCGTAGATTCTGCATTCAAGTTGAAACAGTACTGGGTGCGCAAAAGTCAAAAACACTTAACTGTTATTTTTTGATAAATAAACTGTATTTTTTGCACCATTCAATTCACCTTGGTGACTATAGAAATGCTGTTTTAAGTTTACCGTATATGCTGGCTCAATGAACATACTGGGTGCGCAAAATTCAAAAAACAACGTATCTTGTTATAGTTTTTGTATAATACACGGTATTTTTGCACCTTCATTCACCTTGTGGTGAATATAGAATTAGCGTTTTAGATTTACGTAGATTCAGCGTCAATGAACAGACTGGGTGCCGCAAAATAAAAACACTACCTTTATGTTTTTGATATAAATAAACTGTCATTTTTGCACCTTACAAATTCACCTGTGGTGAATATAGAAGAATTGCTGTTTAAGATTTACGTAGAGCAGCCTTCAATGAACAGTACTGGGTGCGGCAAAAGTCCAAAAAACACGTAACTGTTATGTTTTGATATAATCTAACGTGTATTTTTTTGCACCTTTCAATTCACCTGTGTGAATATAGAGATTGCTGTTTTAAGATTTACGTAGATGCCTGGCGCAATGAACAAATCGACTGGGCAAAAGTCCAAAAAACACGTATCTGTTATGTATTGATATAATAAACGTATATTTTACACCTTTCAATTCACCTGTGGTGAATATAGAATGCTGTTTTAAGATTTTCGTAAGATGCCTGCGTCAATGAACAGTACTGGGTGCGCAAAAGTCAAAAAACAGTAACTGTGAGTTTTCCGTACGATACACGGTAATTTTTGGGCAACAAACAACCTGTGCTGATGCTGACTACAAGATTGCTGGATTGTAATTTAAGTGCAGGGTTGAATTAAACAGTCACAGTGTAATGTGTGTAAAACTTGAACACCATCAGAAATGTAATACTGATAAATAAAATGGTGAGTATTTTTGTGCAGCTAACAAAGAGACCTGCAGTTCAGAAATGATTTACCCAAATATAAGTTCGGGGACTCCCCCAATATCCGGGAAATACTTAAATAGCAAACTTTTAATAATAAAGATATTCCACTAAAATTTCAACACTAAGTTTTGGTGAACTTTACCAATGTTCTTTATAGATAGAGTTGTTGTTTTTCGCCGCGGGGCCCCCCCCCCCCGCCCCCTCCCCCGGACTTTACCCCGGTAGATGCGCTTTAAAAATTTCTCTAGAAAATCATAAAATCTTCAAATCTCTAATATAACAAAATTTGGGAAAGGGATCACAGTAATAGCAGAGGTTTCTCTGTGCAGAAATAGAAAAATTTGCTGAGCTGTGGGCCACAGGCAGAGGCATCCTTTCCCTATGAACGCTGAGGAAAATGAGGTGAAACAGGAAACCTGTTCTATGTAAAACGGGTCAGTGTTTTTTCCAGCCAATCGCAAAAATCACATCCCATCATGACTCGCACACACTTCACCCGCTTTTCTGAATCAAATTTCTGGCCGCCAAAATTTCAGGAACCAAAAAAAGGGGCCGATTTAATAGATGATGTCAGATTTTTTAAACCCTTTTTACGAATGTCTGGAAAATTCGATCACCATAAAAACCTTGCCGATTTCAACTTTGTCGATAAAAATCGCTCAACACTAGTTGTAAAGAACAATGAGATTGTCCAGGCTGCAGGTCGGCCTATAAATGTGAGGCAGCAGAGTTGTATTTCTCATGAAAGGAATCTTCTAGTGAGAGAACAAAAAACTCTGTGCTGCCAAGGCACACTGTTATCTGCTAAATATCTATTTTATTTTAATGTATTTACACATAAGTGTGCTCTGCAGACCTGACAGGATGGCACAAGGCAGCTTCCAGGTTGGTAACCCTCAGGCTTAAAGTTTTTCTCATTAGATACAAAAGATCAGAGGCTGAGAAGCTCTGTCCTGCTGAAAAGACACAGCAGAGAGTGATTATTAAAAAAAATAACCAGCAGCACAATACCCATATATTAGGAGTTAATGCTGGATGCACAGCTTCCAACCCTTGAATCCTTAGGGCAATGTAAAAAAGTGTGTTTTAACAGCAGGGCACAAGACTATCGAGCATTAAAGTGATAATGTTTATGAGAAAGAAAGATAACCAAGCTCTTGTGCTGCTGATAAGACACAGCAGGGAGTGACATCACTAACCTGGCTACTGTTAGAGCAGTAATCTAGGAAAAAAACACGTGATAGGAACTGCTCTAACTCTGAAATGAAGCAAAATCACAACAACAATGTATTTGGAAATAATCTTTATTTACCTTTTCCTTCATGTCTAATCCTAATCAATGTGCGGAGAATACCACTTTGACCCTCAACAGCAGAAATCTTCAGAATACTTTCTTCTTCTGACCCTATTACATGAATTAGTGACCCTATTCCCTCACACCTGGTCTAATCTCTATCCTGTTGTCTTGGCATCTAATGTCCCAATGAAGGTCCTCATGTCGTCTCTGTACATTAAACACTGCAATATATGGAGAGCTAACTTGCCACATGGTCAGGTCTCCTAGAGTCTATTCCAAGCCGACATGCTCCTGCTTTGCTTAATTTTTTTTTTTTATTAATTGTCCATTTGGACTAAACCCATAGATAGTAGATGATAATACCCCCCTGGGCTCTTCACCAGGTCCAGGAGCCACCACTCTGGGGACTGATACCTTCCAGATTCAAGAGGCTAAAGCCTAATGTAATTGATGAGTCTTGTCTGGGGTCGGAGTTTATTGAGAGCTCGAGCTTGAATTTCTATCTCTTGCTGCAGTGGCTGTGGATGGAGACAGATGTGAGGGGAGCAGAAATGCTTATTTATATAGCGCTAACATATTCTGCAGCACTTTACAACATAGAGGGTATAAGCACAGATAAACCAGACATTACATTATAAAAAAGCCACTGACAAATGAGACGCGAGGTGTGAGGGCCCTGCTCGCAAGAGCTTACAATCTATTAAGGTGTATGGGTGAAACAAAGGGTGACAAGTGCTTGGTTTACAATGGATCAGCCATGTTACATAAATATGGGGTAGTATACATAAAAAGTGGATGAACCTGCCATCCCAACCATACATCTATATACAGATAAGTGCCTGTGGGTGCCAAAGTGCAGGAAGTGATGAAAGTGTGACAGAATTTGAGGGGTTAACAATTAGGGATCTTAATAGGCTTGTCTAAGAAGATGGGTTTTCAGAGCGCACTTAAAACTGTGAGGGTTGTGAGTGTGCCTGATCACATGGGGTAACATGTTCCAGAGAACTGGTGCAATACGTGCAAAATCTTGGATACGGGCATGGGAGGTTCGGATGAGTGAGGTGTGTAATCTTAGATCAGTAGCAGAGCGGAGAGAGCAGGTAGGGTGGTAGACAGAGATAAGGGAGGAGATGTATGGGGGTGCAGCGCTGTGGAGAGCCTTATGGGTGAGAGTCATGAGTTTATGCTGTATTCTGTACTGAATGAGCAACCAGTGCAGCGAGTGATACAGGGTAGAGGCATCAGTATAGCGGCTGGAAAGAAAGATGAGCCTGGCTGCTGCATTCAGGACAGATTGGAGAGGGGAGAGTTTACAGAGAGGGAGACTGATAATCAGGGAGTTACAGGAGTCAAGACAAAAATGAATAAGAGCAACAATAAGAGTCTGGTTTGTTTCCATAGTGAGAAAAGGACGGATTCTGGAGATGTTCTTGAGGTGCAGGTGACAGAAGCGGGAAACGGATTGGATATATGGGGTGAAGGTCAGATCAGAATCTAGTATAACCCCAAGACAGCGGGCCTGCTGCCTAGGAGTTATATTGGTGCCACACACTAAGTTATATTGGTGCCACACACTAAGAGAGAAAAATAGCAGGGCAGGGGTGGTTAGTAGATGGTGAGATGACAAGAAGTTCAGTTTTAGTGAGATTTAGTTTAAGATAGAGAGAGGACATGATGCCAGAAATAGCGGACAGACAGTCACTGGTGTTTTGTAGCAGGGCGGGAGTGATGTCATGGGAAGAGGTGTATAACTGAGTGTCATCAACGTAGAGATGGTACTGGAAGCCAATTCTGCTGATGGTTTGTCCAATGGGGGATGTGTAGAGTGAAAAGAGGAGAGGATCAAGAACGGATCCCTGTGGAACCTCAACAACAAGAAGGAGAGGAGATGGAACCTGAAAATGAGACACGGAAGGAGCGGTCAGAGAGGTAAGATGAGAACCAAGAGAGAGCGGTGTCCTGGAGGCCAATGGCACTGAGTTGAGGAGAAGATGGTGATCTACAGTGTCAAACGCTGCAGAGAGATCCAGGAGAAGCAGCAATGGGTAGTTACCCTGGGATTTTGCTGTCAGGAGATCATTTGAAACTTTTGCTAGAGCAGTTTCTTTGGAGTGTAAAGAGCGGAAACCTGATTGCAGATGATCAAGAAGAGAATTATCAGAGAGATAGCGGATTAGGCGAGAGTAGACCAAGCGTTCCAGGAGTTTAGAGATGAAGGGCAGGTTAGAGACTGGTCGGTAATTAGCAGCACAGGACTGGTCCAGAGAGGGCTTTTTCAGTAAAGGAGTTATAACAGCGTGTTTAAAGGAGGATGAAAAGATCCCAGTGGAGAGAGAGAGGTTACAGATTGTAGTGAGGGGAGAGAGGACAGCTGGAGAAATAGACTGGACAAGGTGGGAGGGAATGGGGTCCCTAGAGCAGTTGTTTTGACATGGTTTTCTGCTCGTTCGTATTAATGATGGCTCCAGCACATGTGATAGGTCGGCAGTGATATCTATTATCTTGTGCAGTGACGCCACACACAGAGGCCGTGAGACATGGCCGCCCACAGTACGAGAAAAATAAAGTAACAGAAAAAAAATCAACAAAGAAGATTTAGGTCACATTAAATAATTGTTTTTACTAATGTATATTACATTACAACAGAAATAAAACAATAGTCACACATTATAGGAGTCTCCCATTTCATTGATTCCCTTTAAACGTCTCAGCATAGGCTATAAAGGCTATTATCAAATACATTATTGTCCTGATTTTGTTTCCTTTCTGAGATAGGGTCGTTCTTATCTTCTGCTTCCCTAGGTTACCAACCACCTATCTGTGCTCTAGCAGTGGGTGGGATTGTTATGTTACTTTCTGCTGTGTCTTGTCAGCAGCACAGAAATTTTTTATCTTTATTACTGGCAAACTTCAACCCTTTAATTGGTAGACTTGTGCCCTGCTGTTAGAACCCCTCCATCCTCAATATTCCTCTAATGGGGTAAGTTAACAATAGCAGGGACAGGAAATAGAAATACTGAAGCTATAGAACTGTTAACAACCTGAAGAGGAAGTGTGAGCCTGTTACCTCTTCTGATATGCCTGCTATTTTGTTCCAATACATCTTTGGATTACCCATGAGATATCAATTCTGAAGCATATTTGCTGACAAATCTAATCTGTAACATTACTCTGCTATTCCTTTTCCACCCATGTGTTGGGTCAGTGAATGGAGAGTTGGCCTTGAGAGGCTGCTCTCTGTTCACTTCAATCGGAGTCTGTAGTACAGCTGAGCACATACAAGACACCTCAACATTTCCTAGGGCCTCAGCTGTTAGGAATGACAGGAATCCTCTCCTCCTGCCTTCTCATCTTCTCCTGCTTATTAGGCAGCAGGAGTCTGGGTTATGTCTGTCTTTGTTTGGATTAGTTGCATGGAAGCTACTCAGGATCCTTCATTGTCAGCTGACCTGGGTTGTGCACCTGAGCTTGTTAGGTCTTTATAGATTCAGCTGAATATGGCAGTCTGTGCAGAGTATACAAGTCTGGATATTGTCTGGTCCTGCAGTGTTAGATTGTTCTGTCCTGACTATTATTAATCAGTTGTGTCAGACTGAAGTATTGTGTTTCTTGTTTCAGTTTTGATTGGTCTAGATTGGACTTATTGGGTCCTAAGACATTTGTTGTATTAGGGTCACTTGATAGCTTAAGAACATATATGAGGGAAAGGTGTTAGGGTCACATCAGAGATAGAGGTTCTGGTGTTAGGGATAGTCTATTGCTGTTGTAGTTTCGAATCCACCAGCATCATTATTAAAGCAGGACTGTGGCTGGGACAGGTATAAGGGACCTCCAGGCTCGAGAACTCACATCAATCAGACATTCATGCCATATACTGTGAATACAAAGATGTCCAAGATGAAAAAAAACACCTTAAAGAACCACATAAGAGTCTTAATGGTCTCACATTATATTTTATTAGAAATAAATTTACCCCCTTCCCTTCATATGGTCATAATTTTATGTCTCTTCATTTATTTTTCCATTTTTATAGTCATATGAGGGCTTGTTTTTTGTGGGACAAGATTTGATTGTTAATGTTGCCATTGACTGTACCATAAAATTTGCTGGGAAACCACAAATAAATTTTAGGTGGGGTGAAATATGAAAAAAACATAGTTGTGCATTTTGATTTTTAAACACTCACTCTTCAGTAAAATTGAAGTGTCATAAATGTGGTCAGAATCGATGCAACAGACGTCAGTCTGTGAAGAAAACAAACACGATTGAACCGTTACATTTATCTGCAAAATATACAGTAAAAAGCTACAATAACTGCACTACAGATTATACAGTATATAAAACCGAATGCAAATCACGTCAAATCAATTACATTGGTTGTATAATACGTCATAAACTACAACAAAAAGAACAGAAACCTTCAGGCAAAAACTAAAATATAAGATATAACTTTTAGTAAAGACAAATATAAAAAAGGATGGAAAATTCCCTAATATACCCTAAGAACTGAACCTAATATAGATATACAGGGAACCCGCCCTGAAAAATGACACAACCACAGGACTAACAAGGAAAACAAAACACAGAAAAACACCAAAGTAAAGACACCAACAAAAATAATAATATAAGATATTTAGAATTACCAAACATTACAGATATAGTGTTAAAGAAAGTATGTTCCAGTCCCAACACGTTTCCTCCACCAGTAACGTGGGTTCATCAGGGAACAACAAAAAATAAATACAAAATTGACAGATCAACCAAAAATAGATACACAGTTGACAGATTAATCACAATTTCTAACGTCCCTATGGATCCAGATGAATAAAGATAAGTATGAAGCAGGTCCAGATAGACATGAGTGGATCCTGTATAGACACTGATATGTCGGCCACAGGATAAGGTGACTGCTGAGGATAATAATAATAATAATAATCCGTCCTCTAAAGGAAGCTATTGCTGAACACATCTCCGATGCCATAAATCCCTTTGACATGAATTCCTCCGGTGCCTCAAAGCATTTTGCTACTATTCATGATGGTGGTCTCACCTCGTTGATGATACAGCGTTGAGCGGGTTAAACCACCACTGAGGGACGGTGACAGAAAAAAGCTTCATGTTCATAGAGCGGCTTTTGGGATATGAAAACTAAGGACAAGAGTCCCCGAGGGTATGAACTACAAAATGACCTTCTCTATGTTTATTAGGTGTCTATACATATTTTAGCATGGAGCGACAGACACATGAAAACCAGTTGTGTTACATGTGGGCGCCTCCTTTGTCCTATGTGGTTTCTGTGGAGAATTTTTATTTCATGGGTTAATAAACAGCAATTGAGTAATTTGTAAAATCTGTGACATATATACTGATCTTATTGTTATTGGTCAATAGAAATGTTTTAAATTACTGGACTATCACAGTTTGCTCTGCTATGATTAAGAGGGCTGTAACCTGAAACGTGTCAGCTTTTTTACCCAGACCATATTTTAATGCAAAGGAAATAAATTTGAGTTTTATATCCCATGGTTCTGGCTCCTAACCTATGTGGTGCTCTTTCAAATGTCATATTTGGTGTTAACACTCTCACACTCTCCCATATTGGTCACTGGAGGTTCAACATGGTGCCTAATGGCAAAGAACCATTTGAGGATCTGTAAAAAAGAAATGTTGCTCTACATAAAGATGCTGGAGGCTATAAGAAAATGCCAATACCCTGACACTGAGCTGAAGCCAGTGGCCAAAACCATACAGTGGTTTAACAAGACAGGTTTCAGTCAGAACAGGCCTCACTATGACCAAGATAAACTTTTTTGGTTAAGATGGTGTCAAGCATGTGTGGCGGTTGAGTAGTACAAAAACAAGTGTGTTCTGCGTACAGTCAAACATAGTGGTGGGAGTGTCATAGTTTGGCGCTTCATGAGTGCTGCCGGCTGCTACAGTTCATTGAGGGAACCATGAATGCCAACATGTCCTGTGACATCCTGAGGCAGAGCCTGATCCCCTCCACTCAGAAACTGGGCCACAGGGCAGTTTTCCAACATAACAACAACCCCAAATACCTCCAAGACGGCCACTGCCTGGCTACAGAAAATGCCAAGCATGTCTCCAGACCTAAACCCTATTGAACATCTGTGGGGCATCCTCAAACAGAAGGTGGAGGAGCGCTTACTCTACCATCCACAAGCTCTGTGATGTCGTCATGAAGTAGAAGAGGTTTCCAGTGGCTGCAATCTGTGAAGCTCTAGTGACCTCCATGTCCAAGAGAGTTAAGGCAGAACTGGAAAATAATGTTGGCCACACAAAATATTGACACTTTGGGCAGACTTTGTCCATTTTCACCTGGAGGTATACTCACTTTTGTTGTCACTTATGGTTGTGCTCACTTTTGCTGTCACTTAAGGATGTACTCACTTTTGTTGACAGCGATTTAGACATTGATGACTGAGTGTTGAGTTATTTTGAGGAGACACCAAATTTACACTGTTATGTAAGCTCCACACTGACTACTTTACATTGTATCAAAGTGTCATGTCTTCAGTGCTGTCCCATGAAAAGATATCATACAATATTTACAGAAATGTGAGGGGTGTACTCACTTTTGTGAGATACTGTATATAGCCAAGCCACTAACAACAGTCTGGGCCTGATTACCTCTGGAGAACACTAGAACACTGTTGACTCTAAGGTTGTGTTCTTCATCTGTTGGTTCTGACCTTAGCCTGTGTCTTGGTTTTTATCTCTGTCCTGTACTTCAGATAATATACTAGTGTTCTACATCTTCAAAAATATATAATGATATTGGCACAATATTCCATGTACTGTACTGAAATCTTTATAATTTCATAAAAGCAAAAGATGAACTTTTACATGTTTCAGACCGGATTATGTGACCAAGGACCAAAACCTGGTCTGAAATGCTTAACCTTGCACCTTTTGCCTGGATGGAATTTTAAAAATTTCAATAAAGTACATGGGATATTTTAAAGTATGAAGTGCTGACATCATTGTATATTGCTGTGGATTTGTGAATCTGCTGAAAAGCTTACAGCCTAGTCTGCACACTCACCAATACAGGATGCCAACATTTTTCTCATATAGGGAGTGGTAAGAACTGCCATCCAATCTGGGGCTTGCATTTTGCATTTTTATTCTTATTGTTCTACATCTGTCTGTGTCCTGCTCCAAGTTTCCTGGTGTCATTGCCTGCTGATCCTGAATCCTGTGCTCCCTGGTGTCATCGCCTGCTGATCCTGAATCCTCCACCCCCTGGTGTCATCGCCTGCTGATCCTGAATCCTCCACCCCCTGGTGTCATCGCCTGCTGATCCTGAATCCTGCGCTCCCTGGTGTCATCGCCTGATGATCCTGACTCCTGCGCCCCCTGGTGTTGTCGCCTGCTGATCCTGAATCCTGCGCTCCTGGTGTCATCGCCTGCTGATCCTGAATCCTGCGCCCCCTGGTGTTGTCGCCTGCTGATCCTGAATCCTGCGCTCCTTGGTGTTGCTGCCTGCTGATCCTGAATCCTGCGCTCCTTGGTGTTGCTGCCTGCTGATCCTGAATCCTGCGCTCCTTGGTGTTGCTGCCTGCTGATTCTGAATCCTGCACTCCCTGGTGTCGCCTGCTGCTCCTGAATCCTGCGCTCCTTGGTGTTGTTGCCTGCTGATCCTGAATCCTGCGCTCCCTGGTATCATCATCTGCTTATCCTGCATCCTGCACTCCCTGGTTTCATCACCTGTTGATCCTGAACCTACGCTCCCTGGTGTCACCACCTGCTGATCCTGAATCCTGCGCTCCCTGGTATCAACGCCTGCTGATCCTGCATCCTGCACTCCCTGGTGTCAACGCCTGCTGAGCCTGAATCCTGCGCTCCCTGGTGTCAATCCCTGCTGAACCTGAATCCCGTGCTCCCAGGTGTCAACGCCTGCTGATCCTGAATCCTGCGCTCCCTGGTGTCAACGCCTTCTGATCCTGAATCCTGCGCTCCCTGGTGTCAGCTCCTGCTGATCCTGAATCCTGCGCTCCCTGGTGTCGCCACCTGCTGATCCTGAATCCTGCGCTCCCTGGTGTCACCGCCTGCTGATCCTGAATCCTGCGCTCCCTGGTGTCATTGCCTGCTGATCCTGAATCCTGCACTCCCTGTTGTCACAACCTGCTGATCCTGAATCCTGCGCTCCCTGGTGTCATCGCCTGCTGATCCAGAATCCTGCGCTCCCTGGTGTCGCCGCCTGCTGATCCTGAATCCTGCACTCCCTGGTGTCATTGCCTGCTGATCCTAAATCCTGCACTCCCTGGTGTCACCGCCTGCTGATCCTGAATCCTGTACTCCCTGGTGTCACTGCCTGCTGATCCTGAATCCTGCACTCACTGATGTCGCACATCTGCTGATCCTGAATCCTGCGCTCCCTGGTGTTGCCACCTGCTGATCCAGAATCCTGCAATCCCTGGTGTTGCTGTCTGCTAGTCCAGAATTCCATGTTCCTGCTGTCTCATTTTCTGCTAATATCCAATGCCCCTGGTGTCCTCGTCTTTCATCCCAGCCTGCTCCTCTGAACCTGCTGTCCATATCTGCTGTCCACATGTTTCTGGTGTCTCCTCCTGTTGTGTCCTCATCTGCTGTTTTGTAATCACAGTGTCCTGTCTAATGTCCAGTGTCCTTGTCATAGTGTCCCTGGCTGTGTCTTCCCGGACATGTGCCATGACTCAAATTGCATTTGGTTAGACAATAACATTACACTACATTATGAATTCTGTGCATACAGTCCACTAATAGGACACCAATGACTTCTTTGAAAATATCTAACTCTTGTATTGTACAATTCTGACAGAAAAAGGAGCACTAGGAGGACAGGGGCCTAAAATCTCACATTTTTATTGGGCTCCTTGTTTACCCAGTGTCAAATCTAAAGAGATGAAAATAGATGCACAGCATAAAATAATGCTTACAAATAAAATACAGTCATGAGTTCTTGACATTGGTCGTGTTACAGTTTTTTAAACCAATAGAAGTTGACTTTGAAATGTTGTTTGTCAAAGATGAAAACAAAAGAACATTGCATTTACAGAGCTTTATGCAGCAAATTCCTGATCAATTCATTCAGGAAAACCTAACTGGCTGGTAAGGAAAGGGCAGGCTAACATCACCGCTCCAGAAACAGTTGTAAAGTTTAACAGGAAACTTTTAAAATTTACAACTGGTGTCCAGAGCGCTGGTGTCATCTTGCTCTTACCTAACCAGTCACTTAGGTTTTTCTGATCAGATTGATCAGAAATTTGCTGCATATCGTTCTTCACCTATTATCCGACCCCAGGAATTATGATTTTGGCCGAGAAGCAGCCGTCACCCCTCCCTGATACACTGCATTGCAGAGGGACAAAAATGTGTTGAGAGTTGCGCCTCAGGATCATTACAAAATGACATAAGGTGAGAAGGAGTATATGCTACTATTTTTCAATATATATACAGTGGATACGGAAAGTATTGAGACCCCTTTAAATGTTTCACTCTTTGCCTCATTGCAGCCATTTGGTAAGATCCAAAAAGTTCATTTTTTGCTCATTAATGTACCCTCTGCCCCCCCAACTTGAAAGGAGAAAAACAGAAATGTAGATATTTTTGCAAATTTATTAAACAAGAAAAACTGAAATATCACATGGCCATAAGTGTTCAGACGCTTTGCTCAGTATTGAGTAGAAGCCCCTTTTGAGCTAGTACAGCCATGAGTCTTCTTGGGAATGATGCATCAAGTTTTTCACACCTGGATTTGGGGATCCTCTGCCTCTTCCTTACAGATCCTCTCCAGTTCCCTCAGGTTGAATGGTGAACGTTGGTGGATGCCATTTTCAAGTCTTCCCAGAAATGCTCAATTGGGTTTAGGTCAGGGCTCTGGCTGGGCCAGTCAAGAATGGTCACAGAGTTGTTCGGAAACCACTGGTTTGTTATTTTAGCTGTGTGCTTAGGGTCACTGTCTTCTTGGAAGAAGAACCTTCGGCCCAGTCTGAGGTCCAGAGCGTCCAGAAGAGGTTTTCATCCAGGATCTCTCTGTACTTGGCCGCATTCATCTTTCATTCAATTGCAACCAGTCATCCTGTCCCTGATCCCATAGCATGATGCTGCCACCACCATGCTTCACTGTTGGGATTGTATTGGGAAGGTGATGAGCAGGGCCTAGGTTTCTCCACCACTTAAAATAAACACCAAAAAGTAAAATCTTCGTCTCATCAGAACAGATAATCTTATTTCTCCTAGCCTGGGAGTCCTGAATGTGTTTTTTGCAAACTGTATGTGGGCTTTCATATGTCTTGCACTGAGGAGAGGATTTTGTCGGCCGCACTCTGCCATAAAGCCCCAACTGGTGGAGGCTGCAGTGATAGTTGACTTTGTGAAACTTTCTCCCATCTCCCTACTGCATCTCTGGAACTCAGCCACAGTGATCTTGTGGTTCTTCTTTACCTCTCTCACCAAGGCACTTCTCCCATTATTGCTTAGCTTGGTTGGATGGCCAGGTCGAGGAAGAGTTGTGGTCGTCCCAAACTTCTTTCATTTAAAGATTATGGAGGCCACTGTGCTCTTAGGATCCTTGAGTGCTGCAGAAATTCTTTTGTAACCTTGTGCCTTGCCAAAATTCTGTCTTTGAGCTCCTTGGGCAGTTCATTAGACCTCATGATTCTCATGTGCTCTGACATGCTCTGTGAGCTGTGAGGTCTTATATAGTCAGGTATGTGCCTTTTCTAATCAAGTACAATCAGTCTAATTAAACACAGCTGGACTCCAATGAAGGAGTAAAACCATCTTAAGGAGGATCAGAAGGAAATGGACAGCATGTGAGTTAAATATGAGTGTAACAGCAAGGGGGCTGAATACTTATGTCACGTTTCAGTTTTTCTTGTTTAATAAATATTAAAAAAATCTACATTTTTTTTCCTTTCAAGATGGGGGAGGGGGCAGAGTGTACATTAATCAGCAAAAAAATGAACTTTTTTGATCTTACCAAATGGCTGCAGTGAAACATTTAAAGGGGTCTGAATACTTTCTGTACCCACTGTATACACCTCCTCTACCACAAAGGGGAGCGCAGTGATTTTATTTATTTACAAAGCTTTGAAAATCTGACTTATTTCAAAATATCATCTGCTTTACCAATAACTAGTGTTGATCGAACTTCGCAATTTTTTTTAACTCGAGCTGAAACGAGCATTTTACGGTACGTTTGATTAAAATTTGTGTAGGCATGGTGATTGATGCAAAATTTTTAGATACACTTTCAACTGCTTCCTGTACTTTTGGCGCCATCCAATCAGTGCACAGCACAGAGGGGGGTAAAAAAAAACACTACTGAGGGTGTAAGGATCTCACTAGCTGCTAAAATCACATGACCCTGTTATATGTATGTCACTGTATTATCTGGTGAACGCCATTTGCAGTTTACTCTCTGTACTGAACGCACAGCTCTCTGTAAGTCTGCTCTCTATCATTCTGCAGGCACACTATTTCTCGGTGATTTCAGCCACTAAAAGCTGCTAGGTAGATTAGTTAGGGTGGGGTATAGCAAGCTTAGTGAATCATAGACTGCAATAGTTAGGGAGTTTTGTATACCTGGCTTCATCTTTCCCATCTTTATTCTGAGTGCCCAAAAGTTCATTGTTCCAGTTTTGAAGGGAAAGCTAGTGCAGAAGACACCTATAGGAAATCTGTTATAAAATGAAATCGCTTTCATATATTGGTTTCTTGCTGCAAATTTGATTCAGTGCCCAAAAGTTCATTTTTCCAGTTTCAGGGTTAGAGACTCCTACCTAATCTTTAGCTTTTTAATATTTAACTTTCCAACATGGAGAGAAATAGAGGTGGCAAGTGATAAAGGAGGGGCGTAGGACATGGAGCTGGAGGTATGAGACAAGTCACTCCTTCCAGTGTTCCGGACATCACATAAGCGAGCAAATCGTCAGTTACAGGACTGTCAGGCCTGTCATCACTTGGTTGGTTCCCTGTGAATCTCAGTACTGCAGAGCGGCAGTAATCTGTTCTTCAGTGCTTAACACAACTAGTAGCCCGGGCCGTTCCTTGGGGCGGGTGAGTTGGGCAGGGGCCCGGGGCGCTGCCCGCCAGAGGGGGCGCCGCTCGACTCTCTCACTCAGAATAAGGGACCGGGAGATTTTCACTGTGCACAGCCAAGCAGCTTCACAGTAACCATGTAACTACTTCTGCAATCAGAAAACAGGATAATTGTTCTCGGTGCCTTAGTGCTCCTGCTCCCTTACATAGTTACATAGTTAGTACGGTTGAAAGAAGACACATGTCCATCAAGTTCAACCAAGGGTGGGGAAAATGTGGGTGAGGGAGAGAGACAAGGACTTTAAGCCCAGCCTCACCACTGGTTAATGCCCTGGAACCCACAAGGCAAGAACCAATCTGCTCCAGTGGAGACCATATCTCTGACCCCAGAGCCTCCACCAGCCAGGATCCAGAATTTTACATAGCTACGTACGCATTAATATTCTTTAGTTCCAGGTAGGTATCTAATCCTTTCTTGAAAATCTCTACAGTTCCTGCTGTGACCACCTCCTCAGGCAGGCTATTCCACAGATTCACAGTTCTTACAGTGAAGAATGCTCATCTCCTCTGGAGATTGAATCCTTTTTTCTCTAGTTGAAGGGAATGTCCCCTTGTCTTTTGAGGGGGCTTCACTTGAAATAATTTTTCCCCATACTTTTTGTAGGGACCATTTATATATTTATATAAATTAATCATGTCCCCCCCGAAGCCGTCTTTTCTCAAGACTAAATAAGTTCTACTAACCTCTCCTCATAACTAAGATGCTCCATTCCCCTTATAAGTTTTGTTGCTCGTCTTTGTACTCTCTCTAGCTCTATTACATCTCTTCTATAAACTGGGGCCCAGAACTGAACAGCATATTCTAAGTGAGGTCGCACCAATGCTTTGTACAGCGGTAGAATGACATCCTTGTCCCGCGAGTCCAGGCCTCTTTTAATACACTCCGATATCTTACTTCTCTCCCCCACAGTCCCAGCTCTCTTATGCTGTCTTCTGTGGAGCCAGTCAGTGACTGCCTGTTCCTCCTGGCGCCCCCTACATGCTCGGGCCACCTGGCTGCTATACTGTAAAGCAGAGGTGAGAAGAGTGTGATATCAAAGTACATTATAAAGGAATTGAAGTGTGATGGTGTCCTGACTCCTGCTGTGCTCTTCATCTCCATATGTGTGTGCAGTCTGCATGGCCGGCCAGAGACCCCTCACTCACTCTGGCAGTTAGTGTCAGGGGTCTCTGGCTGTCCGGGAAGACTACACACACCTATAGACATGAGTGTGTGCAGTCTTCAACATGGCCAGCCTGAGATCTCTCACAGTAGCTGCCTGCCTGCTGCCCCTCACCCCACAGCCAGTGCCACAGAAAATATATATTTTTTAATTTTGGGTTTTTATAGTAATTACTGTGTGTTTAGTGCCAATACAGTAGCGATCAGTAACTACAGTAAGGGGCAGTGCTAGTACTGTTCATCACTGCTGATTCATCAGTACCTGGACCCTTATTGAAAAGCTATTTCTTGCTGGTATCAGCCAGTTTGCATCCAGACTGGATGCAGTCTAAAAAAAAGTTTCACCAGCTCCACCCACATGTACCGGCACTGAAGTCCATCCAAGCAATAAATGTACCGCAAATGAACAGAAAAATGTAGATCCAGCATGTAAAGAATATTCAAATATAAAATTATAAAATTTATTTGCAAAACAGTAAAAAACAGACACATGAAAATCTGTGCAGCATCAAGCGTGGTGAGAGACACACTGAGAGGCGCATACGTGTTTCAGGCGAAGAATCAGCCCTTACTCAGTGTGTCTCTCACAGCCATCACAACACAATGTGTCAAGGTGCGGTGCGACATGTTGATTAGGGGAGGTGGGAGGGGGCAAAAAATTTTCCCTTCGCCCTGAGTGCAATTTAGCCTAGGAACAGCCCTGCCTGTATCCAGCATTTTTACCTCCTCTTCCTCTCGGTCATGGGCACAAATGTTTTAATCATCATCAGTCCAACCTGAAGGCCAAATGTCACCCAATATACAGACCACCCCAGATAATGCATATTATGAAGAGCTCTTTGATCACATAATGCGGTAGGGGTCAGAAGGCATTTCAAAAGATCAAGAGGCCAAAGAGGCTGATTTTGTCTGCTCTGACGCCCAATCGCTGATACAATTAGAGGTGGAAAAGAAAGCTGGTCCGTCGGCAGAAATCCTGAGTGTTCAGCAATGCCTCGTAGTGCCTGTGGCTTCTAGCCCACAGCATGAGGATATAGGCTGTCACGAAGAGAAAGTCACCTGTGGTGATGATGATGACATTGCGGATTCAACGTGGTCTTTTGAGCAGCAGCTGTGGAGAGTATCATCAGCGGAGGAGGAGGATGATGGGGTAGTGTCAGTGCTGGTCCGGCCACAGAAAGGGAGAGGGTGGTCGCACAAGTCCGCTGACATCACTCTGCTAACTATGGTTAGTGGTGGCAGCAGATACACCACTACTAGGTTTTCACCATCGAAGGTTCCAGGACCTGTGAAGCCTGGGCTTTTTCGATCAAGCTCAGATTCGCCAATTGACGTCATATGCTGGGTTTGCTTTCAACGCATCAGTAGAGGAAAGAATCTAAAGAGTTTAACCACCACAAACATGAACAGGCACATGCATGTAAAGCATAAATTGCTGTGGAAGAGTCACTTGGCAAAAAAAGGCAAACAGGTCCAACCACAGTGACATCTTTTGCCTCCTGGGCCACTTCCAAGCCCAAGCGGTCCTCTGCTGCCAATGTGCCGGAGCAGCATGAGCAAGCACCATTCCCAGTCCCAGATATTGTCGGCCAATTCCCGCCAGCAACATAGCCTACACCTTCCCCTTCCACCAGTGTGACCTGCACACCATAGAGCAGCCAGTTCACCAGGTGTGGAAGCATAAGAAATGCTTTCACCCGAGCCATCCAAAAGCCAAAGGCCTGAATGTCAGCATTGCAAGGCTGTTGGCCTTGGAAATGTTGTCTTTCCACCTGGTGGAGACAGATGGGTTCCACAATGTCATGGTCCTGGTATGCCCCCAATATCAGAGGCTGAGCAGGCATTTCTTCACCAGAAAAGCTGTCCCTGCCCTGGCCTGCCACGTTGCAGAAAAGACCTCCAGTGAGTTGGCTGCATCTGTGTTCACCAAAATCCATCTCACTACAGACACATGGACTAGTAAGCATGATCAAGGAGTGTTACATCTCACTGACTGCTCACTGGGTGAGTTTGGTGGATGACATTGCCTCTGGTGATGGGCCTTGGGCACCGCAGACACTCTTCCACACTACTGGTGCTAACCTCGATGGTTACTATCACATGCCAAGAGAATCCAGGCAATTCCCAAATTAATTTGTCTTGGAGACCATCACACAGGTCAAGAGTTGTGTGCGACAACGGAAGCAATTTCCTTGCTGCCCTTAGGATCGGTAGACTTACACACATCTCTTGCCTGGCACACATCATGAACCTGGTTGTGCAGAAATTTCTCAAGTGCTACCCAGGTCTTGAGTGTCTGCTTAAGAAGGCTCGAGGTATTAGCTCACACTTCCCGCATTCACACGCTGCTTTGGCATGACTGGCAGAGTTACAGCATCATCTGGGCCTCTCCTTCAACCATCTAATTTGTGATGTGGCAACACGCTGGAAATCCACCCTCCACATGCTCCAGCGACTGTGGCAGCAGCATAATGGCATTATGCAGTAGGAAATGTTGCATGGCCTGACTAGCAGTGTTGCGGACCTCGGAGTGTTGACCCATAGAGAGTGAAGCCAGGAGAAGGATCTCTGCACCATCCTTGACATCCTTTGAAGGCGCCACCAAAATGGACAGTCAGAGTGATGGAATTGTCAGCATGACCATTCTGGTCATATTTTTACTGGAACCAGCATTAGACACTCTGCGGCACCAGGTCCCAGCAAGATGGAGGAGGAGGAGGCAGACACAGAGGCAGACACAGAGCCTTACTCGCCGGAGGATGTAGAATGCCCGATTGTTTCCCAATTTTATTGGTCTTCTTTAGGCGGTAGTTCAGGGTCCAGGGCTGGTACAGGATGGCAGTTCAGCACACAGAGTAGAGCGCATGAAGCTATCCAGGGCTCTGGTGATGGTCAGGATGAGGAAGTGGAGGAGGACGAGGAAGCAGGGGTGGACACCACCGGTACTGATTACCCTTCAGTGGAAAGAAGTTGGCACAGATTACAGGAGGAGGAGGAAGAGGAGGAAGATCCTGTTAGTTCCCCTCAACCCTAAGGCTTGGGAGATCCAGGCAGCTTCTCACACATGAGTGGTTGGATGCTACATACCTGCAACATGATCCACACATCAAGGCAATCAAATTGAACAGATGGCAACCCTCCTTGATCCACGTTACAAATTAAAAGTCAGCAGTGTCCTTCCACCCACCCACAAATTGACAGTAGAATGCAGGAATTTGAGACAGTGCTCATTGACCAACTTGAGACATCTGTCTGTTCTTTCTTCACATTCTAATGTGGAACAACGTCAGCAATGCGCCAGCAGTAGAATGGTAAATAGCCGCAGCAGGCAGTATGGTAGATGCCTACTGGGTGACATGTGGTAATCGTTATTTACCACCTCACCAATGCCTGCAAGGCAGGGCAGCATTCGGACACACAGAGATTGCCTTAAGGCCATGGTCCATGACTACCTGCGGCTCAACACCGATGTTTTTGGATTTGGTCTGGACCCATTTAACTTCTGGGTGTCCAAACTGGATGAATGGCCTGAGCTTGCTCGACACGTCATAGAAGTTTTATCCTGCCCAACAGCCAGCGTTATCTCGGAACGCACCTTCAGCACAGCTGGAGAAGTCATTACAGACAAACGCATCCGTCTTTTCCCTGACAATGTGGATCATTTGACATTTATCAAAATGAATCAAGTGTGGATAACTGAAGATTTTTTTGCCCCAGCTGCCGTTGACACCGACTAGTAAACTGTAGCTCATCTTCTTGACAATGTGAAATACACATTTCATCAGTCATCTATTAACATCAGTCATTCATCAGTCATCAGTCAGTCTGTAGTAAGTCATCTATTAAGCGTTTCTGGGCCCCATCAAGCCATATCAAATGGGGCCAGCAACCATTACTAGTTCCTATTTTTTAACATATTTGTGGACCCCATTTTGATTAGAGCTCCTGACAGGAGTACTCGACAGTACTGCCCTATTGGCACCCCAGGCTTTAGCAGCTAGTTAGATTAGTTGGGGGAGGGGGTTACAGCAAGCTTAGGGAATCATAGAGAGCAACAGTTAAGGATTTTTATATTGCTGGCTGCATCTTTCCCATCTTTATTCTGAGTGCCAAAAAGTTAAATTCTGCTGTTTTGGGAGTCCAGCTATTGCAGAAGACACCATTATCAAATATGCTATACAAAGTAATCACTTTCAAATTCTGGTTGCTTGATTAAATTTTTTTTGAGTGCTGGTTTGGGGGTCATGCTACTATAGAACACACTGTTAGCAAATGTCCTATAGAAATAAATATATTTCTGTTTCTACCAAACAGTTCTACTTTGGTTTCATTTGACCATATGAAATTCTTCCATTATTCTTCTGGATTATCCAAATGCTCTCTAGCAAAATTCTTACAGGCCCGGATGTGTACTTGTTTAAGCATGGGTACACATCTGGCACTGCAGGACCTGAGTCCCTGGCAGTGTAGTGTGTTACTGATGATAGCCTTTGTTACGTTGGTCCCAGCTCTCTGCAGGTCATTCATTAGGTCCCCCCGTGTGGTTCTGGGATTTTTGCTCACCGTTTCCCGGGGCATTTTGAACCCCGGGTAGATCTTGCG